>MCFE01000913.1:0-26740 GCA_002104905.1 Basidiobolus meristosporus CBS 931.73
GTTTTCACCCCATGCTAAAGCATCAATGAGGCTAATAGGTGCAGTAGCTGATGGGATAGATTCTGTGGCCCAGAGAGATCAGGAAATTGTCCAGAGACAGAATGAGCAGATAACACATTTAGTGCAATTAGTATCCCAGGTAGAGAATGCAGTACCCAGGCTGCAAAGAGGGACCCAAGTAGCTCAATGCCACAGCCAATAATTGAGTCATTTCCCAAAGTAATAGCAGAGGAACACTGTATAGTCCTTGAGGACCCCAACAGTGTTCAATTATGAAGCCTACAAGATATCTATGACAGCATGGGAGGGAGATATTGTGGTGTATAAGCCCTAGCCCAAAAATCAA
This sequence comes from Basidiobolus meristosporus CBS 931.73, assembly GCA_002104905.1. NCBI lineage: Eukaryota > Fungi > Basidiobolomycota > Basidiobolomycetes > Basidiobolales > Basidiobolaceae > Basidiobolus > Basidiobolus meristosporus. The sequence goes on from MCFE01000913.1 coordinate 347, forward strand.
AGTCACAGAAGGTCCATGAAGTGTCTCAAGAATAGCAAAAATTATCCAAGGCAGAAGAAGAAGGGTACCATAACTAGAAACCAGTGATGTTCTCAAGAGCTTATCACAACCAGAGCTGAAAGCTCAAAAGCATACAGCAAAGAAACCTCAGGTACAAAACAGATGTTTTCTCAGGGGTTGGAAGTGCCTTCAGTTGAGCAACACTCCAGCAAGGTATATGCTTGCAGAGAAAGGCAATTTGCCTACCTCACCCACTACATCCTCCATTGTAGGCAGAGTGGAGATCCCACTGGCAGATACTGCAACCGCATCAAGAACTCAAAAGACTATCACAACACCTGCAGTGGAATTTAGAAAACAAATGCTTACACCAAGAGATAGCAGCACATCTTTGAGAGCAGTGTTGTGCATCAACATTTAAAATTTAGCCAATTATATTCTGTTAGAAAATCTAGCACACTTAATGATACTCCCTGATCCAAACATGACTTTAACAAAATTAGGAAAAGGCAGGCAGAATACCATCACAAAATCAGCTGAATTCCAAGTGTCTCAGATCTGACAACTCTTATTATCTCATGTACTAGGAGTTGGGCAGACAAGCAGACATATTTTCCAAGTGGAGACTAGGCCTACCAGCATTCAATCCAAGTGCGGCAAATAGCTGCCCACTACTTCCATCAAAAATTGCAACTAGATATTTGAACAAAAAACACCAGCTGAATACCAGCTAAATACCATCAGAAAACCATCAGAGTACTGGCTGAAAATCAGATGAATTCCAAGCCTGAAAATTTTTATTGGGATGACTAATCCCAGTTATGGCTTATTTCATCTTATCTCAGAACCTATGATTAGTTGTCACACCTGATCTGTTCCCATGTGGCCCTTATGTTATCAACTTACCTGCAAAGCCTCCCCAGATGATCAGTCATCTGAGATCTATCCACAACTTAGCATTTGCCAAGACATCAGCTAACTGATGATGCAATTGTCATTATCTTATGCACATATTGGATCCCTAACAGACTTCAATTAGTCCAGTCTCTTGGTACCTACTGATGAAACTTGATCAAAAAAGTATGAATAAAATTTACTGAATCTTTTGGTTTGGTGTGTCTCAACCAAATCAAGATTATGTCTTAGGAAAATTAACATTGCAGCAATTGCGTTCCAGTTTCTACCTAAGCGTAGCATACCTAGCACCCCATAGGAATGATGATTGATTGTTGAGGGATTGCCTCTGTTATATACTTGTCTCACTGGCTAAGTAAATATTGATCATGGTGTTCCAGAAGGTTCCAGAGGTCAAATAGAAATCTTAATGACATCAGAATGAGCTAAAAATGCTCTAAGTAGGTGCCAGAAGGTTCTAAGAGACACAGCATATCCAACCAATCAGGAATCAGTGTTCTGAAACCTATGTAGCATAGGGATAACATAAATGGTATGAAGATGATGGGAGTTGTGACATAATTTAGTCATGTATTAACAGTACTGATGCAGGTACCTGCCTCATATAAAAGCACTGATATCAAGTAATCTTACATAAAGTGAGGGATAACCTATGCAATAAGGTAAGCAGGTGTGATAGTCATCTGGCTTATAGGATTGTACTGATCAAGTAAGACAAATGGGATAAGACTAAAATAAGGGTAGCAGAAAAATAGGGAAGTAGAAAATATGGGAATGTGCACATCTCTCAGTGGGTGTCACTATGCCACCAGTACACTACTACATACTCCTATATTGACACCTAGCCATGCTTGTTACCTTGAGCAAACTGATTCAGGCAAGTTTTTGATGCCTTTAGGCTCACCTTTGCCTTCTAAATTTTGTCTGCAGAGTGATAGTAATGAAGAAGAAGGGTTGCTGATGATATATGAGCCTATCTCCCCACCCAACAATACCTTGTATGTGCCCAGCAGAATCCTAATGTGTAATGAAACACTTGCAAAAAAAATGTCAAAAATACTTTATGGAGCCAAGTGAGCTCAGTCATAAATTTACTGGTGATTGATTCAATGTTGCAGCCAGAGAAGTGGCATACTTCCATCAATATCACCAATGGGGGCTTAGAAAATCATCTGCTACATCTTGCCAATATTTTTTTAGGATGCAACTTCCCATGTACTTGGTACATATGGCAATCATCATGCAGATGGCAACATATGATGCTTACACAATGGCAAATATTATAAGCAACTACAAAGCAACAGCTACTTTAGAATCATATATGACCATGTCTTTGTGTTGACACTTGATGTATGCATATCAGCCTTAATCTGCCATCCATCTTACCATATCAGTGCAGACATCTGATTGCAGTCTCACTGGTATCTTGGCCTAAATCACCTTGCAACCTGGATATCTACCTGTATCCATTACTGGATTAATTGTTTATGCTATGCAGTGAGATTCTAGCTAATGACTGTCATGTCAAGGTGCATTTTATTATCTGCACAGAGAAACCCCTGTTGCAATTTAAGAAGTGATTTGGATATAAGGAACTTATCAAGAAATAGTGATAATAGTTGAACTGTTGTTTATTCACAAAGAAGCTCAGTATTTATACCTTTGTAGAAGTAATACAGCTGCAACACTAAGTAGGGAGGGTTTCTCAATATTCAGGAGCATTCTGTAACAGTTTCAGGGTTAGTACATAATGTTTGGTAATAGTGCTAATTTTATCCTGACTATAGGGGAATAATCATAAGATCATATATCTGGAGAAAGTGGCAAAGTTAAGGCAGTAAATGAGTCCTACAGTGACTAAGACTAGCCTAGAATTGTTAAGTAAATTTTTAGCTGCTGAATGATACCAAATAGTCCAATATTTCAACACTCCCCCTCAACTAAATAATTTCTTAATCCCAATTTCTCTCTAAGAATCTCAAACTGTGGCCTAGCTAGTGGTTTTGTCAATATGTCTGCCACCATTTTGTCAGTTGGGCAGTAAACCAGCTCCACTAAGTTATTTTCTACAGCTTCCCTCACAAAGTGATGCTGTATATCAATGTGCTTAGTTCTGGCACGATTAGTAGGATTTCTAGCTAATGAAATACAACTTTGATTATCCTTGTAAATACATGTTGGTTCACCTGAATTAAAACCTAAGTCTTTGAATAATTTTTGTAGCCATATAGCCTCCTTAGTTGCTTGACATGCAGCCATATATTTGGCTTCAGTTGTAGATAGTGCCACAGTTGGTTGTTTCTTGCAATTCCAAGTAATAGCTGCACCAGCATAAAGAAATACATAGCCTGTGGTAAAGTGTCTGTCAATCAGATCCCTACCCCAATCTGAATCACTATAACCATCAAATTTTCGCCTATTAGCTGCTCCAGAGTATTCCAGTACCATATTTATGGTACCTTGTAGATATCTGAAAATCCACTTAACTGCTGCAATTTGATCTGATCCATAATTCTGCATGAATTGACTGACTATTCCAACTGCTACTGCAATATCTGGACATGTAGACACCATCAAGTACATTAGGCTACCAACCATTGATTGATAGGGAAAGTTTTGGTCCATATTTGAGCTGTTTTCATCTATTACTGGCTGAGATTTGCTTAATTTCAGGTTATTGTCCATGGGGGTTGCTGCAGGCTTGCAATTTTCCATTTTGAAGCGTCTAAGAATGTCCCTGATGTACTTAGACTGATTCAGCACAATTTTCTGCGTAGGTATGTCAAATTTGACCTCAATTCCAAGAAAATAGCTCAATTTTCCAAGATCTTTCATCTCAAACTTGCTGAAGAGATCTGATTTTGTCTGTTTAAGTGCTCTTGATCACTTGTAGCTATAATTAGGTTGTCCACATAAAGAACTAGGAAGATCACACCCTTTTTGAGCTGTTTCACATATATACTGTGATCTGCAGTGCTACAAGAGAACCCAATTTACTCTAGATATGTGTCAATCTTGTTATACCATGCTCTGGGTGCCTGCTTAAGCCCATACAACAATTTTCAAAGTTTGCACACCTTATGGGGGCTTTTTGGATTGGTAAAACCTTCTGGTTGCTCTATATATATAGTTTCTTGCAAATCCCGATTTAGAAAGGCTGCTTTGACGTCCATTTGGTGTAGATCTAGACTGTGTACAGCTGCCAGGGCTAGAACTGTCCTAATAGAGTTAAACTTGGCAACCAGAGCAAATGTTTCCTTAAAGTCTAGTCCCTGGATCTGGGAATAGCCTTTAGCTACTAATCTAGCCTTGTACTTATCAATGGCACCATTTGAGGTTATCTTGATCTTGTAGACCCATCTACATCCTATTGGCTTTCTCCCATTTGGTAAATCTACCAGTTCCCACATTTTTGCCTTGATCAGTGATTGGTACTCCTCCTGCATGGCTTGTTGCTACTTAGTAGCATCTGGACCTTGCATTGCCTGTTCCAGATTCTGAGGTTGGCACATAAGGCAAGATAAGCTTCTTCATGATCATTGGATGTCTGCCACCAGGATCCAGGGGCATTTCTTATTCTGGTAGATCTCCTAACTGGGATAATCTGTTCTGATCTGGAACTGGTAGAAGTATCTTCCATCTCTGGCTGGATTTGGTATGTATCTTCTTCATTTGTGTTGATTGCATCATCAGGCAGCTGGCCAATGATTTCTGTGGCTTTCTGATCTGAATTCTCCTCAAATACAACGTCCCTGCTCTTGATCAGCTTCTGAATTTTGCCATCATACACTCTATACCCTTTAGTATCTTCACAATACCCAAGAAAGATCCCTTTTCTACTCTTTGGTTCCAACTTTGAGTGTTTTTTGTCAGAGATGTGATAAAAAACATCACTGCCAAAGATCCTGAGGTGCTGGAGATCTGGTTTTTTGCCTGTATATGCTTCAAAGGGTGTAAAATCACATAATGCTGTTGTTGGGCATCTGTTCTTGATGTATACAGCGGTAGCAACAGATTCAGCCCAAAACCTGTAGTCCATTCCCTTATCACGTAGCATAGATCTTCCCATCTCTACAATTGTTCTATTTGCACGTTCTGCTACTCCATTTTGCTGTGGAGTATGAGGAACTGTGGTCTGTTGAAGTATACCAGTAGACAAGCAGTATTTTGCAAACTCCTTTGAGCAGTATTCTCCTCCATTGTCACTTTGTAGTACCTTCAATTTACACCCAGTTTGTGTTTCTGCCATGTTCTTGAAGTGCTTAAATGTCTCTAAAGCTTCATCCTTTGTTTTGAGGAAGTACACCCATGTATATCTTGTCTTGTCATCAATAAACGTCATAAAGTATCTCTTGGCTCCAAAGGACAGTGTTCTCATGGGGCCACATATGTCTGAGTGTACAATAGCCAATACTTTGGTGGTATTGATGCCTTCTGAGCTCTTGAAACGTTGCCTAGCTTGTTTGCCATATGAACATCCCTTACAAACATTCAATTTGATTGGAATTGAGTATTTTAGGCCCAAAACAAGCTGATTTTTCACCAATTGGCTCATTTTCTGCTCCCCTATGTGTCCTAGCCTCCTATGCCACGTCTCCCAGTTGGTTTCATCAGTTTCAGCAATGTTGACATACTCAGGTACAATGATCTTGCATTGTAACTTGTATATATTGTGATCTCTGATTCCCAAAGCAAATTTTTGTCCATTTTCACTCAATATTCAGCAGCTCAGCTTAGCAAAAACAAATTTCAGTCCCTGAGTAGTTGCTTTACTGACTGAGAGTAGGTTCTTAGCTATTCCAGGTACATAGAGTACGTCAGTCAGTTTTGCTGTTGTTGCCCCTGAGTTATCACTCATATTTAGTTGTATAGACCCACTGATGGTAGCTTCCAATGCAGAGTTATCTCCCAGATAAACCTTTCTTACGGGAATAGTCTTTAAGTTGCTGAACCAATCCTTTATACCACAAATATGCTGTGATGCTCCAGAGTCAATATACCATTCATTACTTCCGTTACTTGCACTCTCTTGTACAGTGACAAATAACTGTTCATCAGTAGTTATATGGTTTGCCTGCTCTAGTTTCTGTTTTTTGTCTGCTTGTTTCTTCTTGCATTCTCTTGCCCAGTGTCCTGGCTTCTGACAGTAGTTACAGCAGCCAGGTTTTCTTTGGTTTTGTTGCTTTCCCTTCTTTTATGTATGCCTTTCTGAACTGAATAAAGCATTATCTTCAATTTTTCTGCTTGATCATAATGTCTGAGTTCTTCAAGGAGAAGTCTTCCTTTGACATAGTCTAAAGTCCAGTTGTCTTCTCTGCTTTCAAAAGAAAGTATGAGTGGCTCATACTCATCTGGTAGGCTGCAAAGCAGACAGAGTATCTTTTCTTCATCATCTACACCAGCATTAATACTGTAAAGTTCTTCTGCAAGTGTCTCCATTCTGGTAATGAGTTGTAGCATGTCATCATCTGGCTTTTTTCTCATGTTGAAGAACTTTTGTTTCAAATAAAGCTTGCTTGATACTGACTTTGCTCTAAAGATCTTCTCTAAGGACTCCCATGCTGCTTTGGCAGTATTTGAGGCATGGATTTGTCCAATGAAGGAGTCTTGCACATTGATGCATATTGCATTGAAGGCCTTTCTCTCCTTCTCTTGAAACTTCTCCACATCTTCTGCTGTTCCTTTGGGCTCAACTCCCTTTCCTGTTACTATGTTCCAAAGCTTTCTTTCCTCAAGGTGGATCTGCATCTTGATTCTCCAAAGTCTGTAGTTCTTCCCATCAAACCTCTCCTTTACAGGGAAGATGTTGGTATTGCTTTGTTTGCTGGTAGAAGTCATCTTTAGAATAGATTAAGGCAATTGGGGCTCATAACCTGTTGCAATTTAAGAAGTGATTTGGATATAAGGAACTTATCAAGAAATAGTGATAATAGTTGAACTGTTGTTTATTCATAAAGAAGTTCAGTATTTATACCTTTGTAGAAGCAATACAGCTGCAACACTAAGTAGGGAGGGTTTCTCAATATTCAGGAGCATTCTGTAACAGTTTCAGGGTTAGTACATAATGTTTGGTAATAGTGCTAATTTGATCCTGACTATAGGGGAATAATCATAAGATCATATATCTGGAGAAAGTGGCAAAGTTAAGGCAGTAAATGAGTCCTACAGTGACTAAGACTAGCCTAGAATTGTTAAGTAAATTTTTAGCTGCTGAATGATACCAAATATTCCAATATTCCAACAACCCCAGCCACAAGGAAGATAGAGAAGGAAGATTGCTGATTTTTCTGGTCACAATGGATGGTATTGCTGTCAGACATGTGGGCTTCAGGGGAGTTACACCATAACTCACACACTAAAATATTATTCAAACATTAATATTAGGTACATTGTCTTTTTGCAGAGAGAATGTGCAGGAGTAAGCATTCAAATGCTGTAAAACTGATAAGAATTGACAAGATACTACTGATTATGTGCTACCCAAGGTATTTCTCATAAGCTCCAAGTCAAATTTATATGAATGTGCAACAGTAAAATTGAAATAGCAGCCCTTCTGAAGAAATTTCCACCCAGAGTACATTGGAAATTCTGGCAGTCATATACTGACATTGTATGGAAACTTATGCAGATATAGGTCACCAATGCCAACTTGATGCATCTACAGCTTTTATGCAGGGAGTTTGTGGCAGGACTTGAGTGGTTATTCTACAAGTATAAGGCTCAAATTTTGGATTGCTGCCACCACTGCATCCATTTTCTACTTTATCTTTCATGGTCTGAGAGTACAGGACCTTGCCTCCCCTCTTGGGAGTTTTTTCTATGGAGTGGATGCGTGGGGAGATAAGAAGACCAGTAAGGTAGCAAGTAGCACTATATCTCAATCTTGTCAAAAATATAACCTTCAAGTCCATTATGGATATGGTGAGTTGTCACCTGGAGGACAGCCAGGAAGAGCTTGAGACTACTTTGGATAGTTGTCCACATTGAGCCACCTAGGTCTTTGGCATTAAGAAGCAAGGCTGCCCCAATGCATGGAAATTAGTTAGGTAATGAATGTTGGGTTGGATGCAAAAAGCCACTAATTCTTATGAGGACAACTTTACCAAGGTATGCTAGGTTTCTCCTGGGTATAAAAAGCTTTTATACCATTCAGTACAGTGTGGTGGTGTACAAGTCCAAGGGGAGATACATCCAGAACTTCTCAAGCATTTTGTGTGTAGGGTGCTCACTAAGTGCAATAACCTCTGGCAAAAGCTCGCTAGAAATACTTGGGTTCTGTCACTACTCTAATGTAAAGGGGAATATAGCCACAAGCTTGTCAAGGGGAAACTATTGAGCTATTTTCCCCAACTTAGTTGGCATCTTAACAAAAGTATATGCTGGGCTCAGCATCTTTTGAGATCACAATGTGCTAAAGCTTCCAAAGTCACAACAGTTGTATACTCCACCAGCAAGGTCTTGATAAGAATGCATCTGTGGTTAATATTTACAAAGACAGAAAACTCTCTTTGTCTGTACAAGAACAAACTTAGGAAGAATAAAATATAATAAAAGATACCTATTCTGGGTATTCCTCACAGGTAGTGCCTCCAAGGTCAGTTGGCTGTCAGCATGGTTTCCTGGGAGTGTCCTGTGATCTGGGATAGGAAGCTCAGGTAGCAGCAAGTAGTAGTAATTACATTAATCAACAGGTTGGTTTGTTGATAAAGGGATAATGATATAATGTTGAGGTATTGCCTCCCTTATATACTTTTCTCACTGGTCAGCTAATTACTAATCATTGTGTTACAGAAGGTTCCAAAGATCAATAGAATTCTTAATGACATCAGAATGTGCCAAGAATGTGCTAAGTAGAAGCAAGAAGGTTCTAAGTGGCACAGAACATCCAACTCATCAGGGATCAGTATTCTAAAACCTGTGCAACATGATACCTTATGAATTGAAAATGTTAGGGATGGTGACATGGTTTGATCACATATCACAGGTCCTGGTGTGGATAATTGCCTATTATAGAAACACTGACATCTTGTAATCCAACATAAAGTGAGGGATAACTAATGCAATAAATAAGCAGGTTTTGTGTTAGCTGGCTTATGGGATAGTACTGATTAGAAAAGACAGAAGGAATAAAACTAAAATCAGGATCGTAGAGATTTAGGGAAGTGCAAAATATTGGAATGGACATATCTGTCAGTGGGTGTCACTGTGACCCTGCTACATTGGAATGTATACAAACAAGAACCAGAGTGTACCCACAAGTGGAAATAGAGACCAGCAGGGAGAAGGACTATATTACCTAAGTACGAAAAAGTATTTTGCAGAGTTCAGCAAGATATACATGACAAAAGTGGCAGTAACTAAGTGTAAGTTGGAAAGATGCTTATATTACCAGCAATACATGGTATATGGCAACTTTGCAAGTATCACAATGGAGGGCCATAGGGTTGAAGTGATAGAATTATGTCCATTGCAATGGGTGTATGTTTATGTAGTGGTTAGCAAGCAAGAGGTCATAGTTTTTTTATTTGAGCCATATGCAAAATGTCCATTTAGGTAGTGGGTGGGCAAATAAGTTGGGATGACACTACCAGGGAATGTATCAATAGCACAATGGGAGGCAGCACAATGAAATAGCATTTGGTAAATTTGTAGAGTTGCATTATTCAGTGCTGGCTGTAGGCCACTTTACAGCTGTTATATTGCAAATAGAGGTCTACATCAAGGCCATTGAATTACAGTCAAGGTTCTTTCCATTTTAGGCATGTGGCTGTACCAACCAGATGTATCTGCTTAAATAAGTGTCGGTGATAGTAAAACCTATAGAATGCCATCCAAATTCTGTCAGTAGACCACTAAGAAAACATTAGATTTGTTGACCTCTATAGCAATAGAATTGGCCAGGCACCATCTTGATTCTGCCATAAGATTTAAAGAGGGTCAGGAGTTCCATGCTGATGGCATTGTGACAACAATATTGAGGGATGGTGACAGCTGAGTGAGACTGGATCCACCTGCACAATCAAATTATTTCTCACAGATAAATGCTTGCACTTCTCTGGCACCTGATGCAGTAATTAATACCTCATACTACTTATCCACCCATGTGCACTTCTTTAGCCAGAATATTCCCAGAATGAATTTAGAATGCTGACAATGTCTTCCTCCTATGGCTAGGATTTCTATTCATCTTTCAAGTTGTCCAGAGCACTATTATTAGTTTTAATGATCTGATGCTTGAATGTCCAAATTAGATCAATTTTTAGTCAAATCAATTAGTTTTAGGTTTAGCCTGTTAATATATCAGTATTATCTATCAAACCATTAGTAATTGTCATTAGATGAATTAGCAGATCCTATCAGACTGGAGTAGATACATTAAGTAAGGCCTAATTGGGTGATGATCAGGCAATCCAATGAATCATTGGACACTACATACATTAGGAAATACAATTAGTCAGCAATTGAGCTGGTAAAATATATACAAAAAGCTGCTGGAACCTCAATAAAGAGTGTGAGTACTAAATGTAGTACCCACTCTTTGCCCAAGAGTTCTCCCCAGAGTCCTGCCCAAGGTCCCCCAATATCCTCCCTATGATTCCCATACACATCTGCCCTCCTATTCCTGTGTTTATCTAGTTAGAACACTTACCATAACAGGAAGGTGTTCACAGCCCTATTTTATAACACATTATCTATTTTCTAAGCCCTCTAAGTGACATATATATGTCCAATTGAACCAAGTGTGAGAACAACAAGATTTGGACAGAATAAACACAAGTCTTAATTACCATGCTATTTTCTATGGGAAGCTATTCTGAACCTAGTGGTACTGACTTGACCTACAAGCACTCCTACTCACCAGGTTCAGTAAGTAGTAACCCACAAAGAGCAGTTCAAGCTGTAGTGAATACAATACTATCTAAACTCCCTGTTCTTCTGCAGCTCTTATATCAAGAATGGTAGCATTAGCAATGCAATAACCATAAAACTCCCTCCTGAAGATAAACAAAGCCACTCCCAAGATTTCAGAAACTCAAAAATGGCAGAATGCTACAATGTAAATCTTGGTCAGCAGTAACTCCAGATATTTGGCCAGCATCAGTAAGGGATAACTACCATGATCCAGAATTAGCAAAGCCCTTTCAGGAGCAACTTTAGTGTCAAGGTCAACCAGTACCATGGTAGAGTTAATGAAACCTGGGAACCTGGCTGTTTCAAGATGAGAAACCATATACCTCAGAAAGCAAGTTGCATTATGCAGCTTCTTATTTGGCCAATGTAGACTTGCAGTGGTACTGCAACAAGACAAGGTCAGCTGCAATGATGGGATGCTCAATTATCTCTACCTTTTTGAGTATCCACACCATTATACATTGCTAAAGCAGAAGCTGTAAACACTCAGACAGAAAGGAATGGATCACAAATACATATATGAGCTTAGATGTCTAATTGAACAGATTGAAAGAATGGATCCTGTTGATCATGTTGAAAATATACTAATTAGTTGAAATAAAGCATTTGCAAGCAAGGGAGTTATCAAAGACCACAGACTATTGAAGAAGCCACAAATATTGTCATTAACTATTACTCTGCTATGCTTGGAGTTGGATAGCCTGCAGCAATTAATTAGAAATGCTACAATCATAATTATATTATTCCAGAAGTCACATTTCATATGATAGAGGAACACCTAAATCAAGTGACCTCAAACTCAGGAAAACCATTATACCTGAGTGGAGAAGTCATGGAGTACATGCCAAGAGCATGATTGACTCAGGAGCATCATATGAGTACATATCAGAAAGATTTGCCATCAAAGCTGGGATCAACTCAGAACCTATTGAATCAGCATCAGTTTCAACAGCTGATAGGAACTCTAACAGAATAGGCTGCATTACTCAGCCAGTGAATGATTCTCAATGACTATGAAGAAGACCTACAGGCCTACATATTTGGAAACTGCAAATTTGGCCTTGGACTTCAAAAAATATGGCTGTTCAACTATCATTCATCAAACAAATGGAGAACCCATGACACTAAGGTCCAAAAAGGAACCAGGCCTATGAACCACTATCTGCCAGGTTGGATTTAAACATGGTCAATCTCAGTTTGTCTGACACAAGTAAACTTGGCAAGTCACAGTTTTGTTGTATACCTAACTAAGCTACTGTGAAGAATAAATACCACATACCTAGGATTGATGAGCCTTTGGACCAACTCAAGGGAGCTGCCATATTCAGCAAAATTGACCTCATGTCAGGATAAAATCAGATTTGTTGAAGGCCAAAGATATCTCAAAGACAGCATTCAGAACCAGATATGGACATTTACCCTTCAGCATTTCAGAACGCCAATTGTTTCTGAGGAAGGTCTCCCATTATTGAAGATATGCCAAGTTCTGTGCAAGTATTGCAGCTCCATTGAATGATATTGTCAAGAAAGAGAACACCTTGATGTGGAACATAGCCTCAGAGACTACATTTCAGATACTCAAGAATTAGAGTGCCAAGCTGATAAGCTCAATTCAAGCAGATTGTCCAGGATGAAGCTAGCAAATTTGAAGTACAGGATGAAATAATCTAGCAAGTTGTAGATTGAGGCCTAATTGCCTACTGCACCTGTGATGTTTGCCTAGATTTTATACTTACGCTTCACAATGGCTATGGAAGTCCTGGAATTGAAAGAATCTATAGCCTTGTAATTGCTGGAGCATGTTGCTCCAGAATAAACATGCTATTGAGAATCTTGCAAAAACATGATGAAGTTGGCAAATAACCAAAGTGAACCATAGAAAATTGCTGAACTCTCTCCCTTGCAGTGAGCCAGAATGCTTGAGAGAAGGGAAATTGACTGTCTTGGAAGACTGCCCACTGCAAGAAAATGCAATTGGTAGATTTTATGAGCAACTGGCCATGCCGCCAAATGGCTATTGGCTAGTGCTGTACTTGTAGCCAGTAAATAAGAAGTTGTAAGTTTCATCTCTATGAGATCCTGATGAAGTTTAGATACCATGTGCAAAAGTATCTGATAGAGGCTCCAACTTTTATGTCTAAAACATTGTAAGCATACCTGGAAATGCAGCAGGTCAGATATTTGAAAACCTCAGCATAATACCCTGCAACTGATGGAGTTACTATGCAGTTTAATGGATTATTTGGAGAAAAGTTGCCCAAGTATATAAATGGAGTGGTAGGTCAATTGGGTAAGTATATTGATCAATGCAGCCTGCCTGCAGAGTTGGGTGCACAACACTATCCATAAATTGACATTCTACTCAGTCTATGCATGTTAACCAAGGATTCCAGGAGATCTCACACAGCCAAAACTCACTGGCAACTTGTAAGATGAGCTAAGTCTGCATAGTAGTCACCAGTATTTAAAACAAGATCATCAGGAGTTACAGGCCAAAATCTCTAAAAGCGCAGAAAAAATGAAGCAGAGGTTTGATAAGACTATGTCACCATAGGCCTTGACAGTTAGGAACCTTGAGCTGCTAAGAAACAACACTAAGTAAAAGTTTGAGTCCTAATGGAGAGGACCACTCAAGATCTTCAGAGAATGTCCATTTGCTACTTACTAATAGTAGATAGGCAAGGTACTATCCAGGACAATCTAGGTCAAAGAGCCAGTTCCAAGCATGCAAGACTTACTGACAATGCTGAACCATCAAGGCACTGGCTGCACAAGTAGATAGATTCAAGAGAGCCCTTTCAACCTGAGCAGGGAAGTATATATTTACCAGCAGCTTGGGTGTTCAAGTTAGATCTGTATTTAGTCAAATCAGTTAGTTTACTTTTGAACTAGCTGCATATTAATATTATATTTGAAATCAGTAGTGTTAGTTGCCAGATCAATCATCAGATCCTTATCGGCAAGAAGTAGATGTAATAAGTAGGATCAAATTGGGTGATGATGCTGCAATCAAATAGGTCATCAGCCAAAAGCTACATTAAGCAATACAATTAGTCAGCAATTGGTCTGACAAAATACACATATGTGAAGCTGCTGAGACCTCAACAAAAAGCAATTCAAGCTTTAGTTGTTATAATGTAGTCTAAATTCCTTATTCCTCTACAACTCATATATCAAGACTTGAGACAAGTAATCACTTGGCCAGTGAGAATATTATAACATGGAAACACTCTTTTGGCAACCAAACATCATCCCTTTTATCAATATAGTAACTTGCTGATTAATATTATCATTGCTACCTGCTGCAACCTGAATTCCCAATCCCAGGTCACAAAACACTCCCACAAAACTTTGCTGACAGCAAACTAATAAGGTAGCACTGTTTGGCAGGAATAATCTCTATGGAAGGTAACTTGGTCCCACAAGTATATCCAATTTGGATCAGCCATAAAGATCTTGCAAAGCATCTGTCCTAACACTAGCAGCTTGGAATTCTTGTCCCACCTTACAATCTTATGAAGGGTTTTTGACAGTGCCTGGCTGATTCTACTGCTAAATTGATAAGTGAACATGATTGTGATTAGGCAGTTTGTTAATGGGATTTGAATGGCATTCTGGTGGTCTCATTACATCATTCAATTATTTAAGCAGACCCAACCAACTGGTACATCCAATTACCATATATTGAAAAGAAACTGAGTACACTGTGTCAACCTTAATACAGGCATCTGTTGGCTTTATAACAGCAGTGTGGTGGCCTACAGCTAGTCCTGTGTATTGCTACCATACCAATCAACAAATGCTATTTCCTATTGTTACCTCCACTGGAGCCATACAAATATTTCAGTGTAGAATCACAGCTATCTATTTGTTTATCCACATATAGTATGACTCCAAAAATACCATGGCCTCCTTTTTACAAACCTTTACAAACACACACACCCTTTACAATTGAGAAATTTCTATCACCTTGGCATTACAGCTTCTCAGTGAGATAATTGCAAAGTTAACACATATCCGGTATTGCTGGAAGCACATGAATCTTGTAAACATATGCATATTTGCCACAACTATTGGTATGAAAACCCCTTGAATATCCTCCAAATACATGAAGTAATAGGCCAATATATTCCTTCTCCCTGCTGGATTAAAGTTCTCCTTGTGGATATGCTTTGGTTCTCTTTGTATTGGTTCCATGTTGAATGGTCCAGAAATTGGCTTGTACCCAGGAGAAGCCTGGCATACTTTGGTAAAGTTGTCCCAATAAGAATTAGTTGCTTGTTGCATCCAGCCCAGCTTCAACAATTGACTGATTACCCATACATATGGACAGCTAGGCTTCTTGGTGCCATCAGCATGGGTGTCTCTATGTGCACATTTGCCCTCAATATTCTACAACTCTTCTTTACAGTCCTGCAGATGTGAACTCACAACATCCATGACAGAATTGGAGGTGATATTCTTGTTAAAATTGTGATAGGGTATTATCTGCAACCTGCCTGATTTCCCTATCTTCCCACCCATTGGCTCCAAAGAAAACTCCCCAAATCTGAGGCAAGGATCATTTTCTCAACTGACCAAGTAAGATTGAGTAGAAAATATATGTAGTTATATCAGAGATCTATACACTCTGCTTTATGTTGGCAGTATAGCCATTCAAGTCCTGTGAAAAACTCCTTGCATAAAATTTGTGGATGCCTCAAGCTGGCATTGGTGATTGGCTTTTGAATATATACTCCTGCACATTTAGATACAAATCACCATGCTCTCAACATACTATTAATGGAAATTACTTTGGAAGGCCACTTGAACTAATGCATAATCAGCTTATACAGTCCTTGCACTTTTATTGTTGCATATCATATGAATACTGAATGGAGCTAGCCAGAAATACCTTAGGCATCATATATTTTATAATGTCTTGCTAATTCTTCAAACCTCTCTGGCATTTTAAATGGGCAACTTAGCTTGAATTGCACCATGTATAACTTGGCCATAAGCATAGGGATATTGTTGAGGATTAAGAGCACTGCTCTCAGTGGAAAGCATTTGCACCAACAGATTCCCACTTCTATGATATCTCTTATTTCTGGTTAGTTCAACATTATGGCTAAGATGATGTTCCTGATATTGGTGTTGGAATAAAAGTTATGTGTGTGGGTTAGGGAGTAAATGGCTGAGTCTTGTACATTTGACAAAAATACTGTTTCTTGTGCCCATAAAATGCAGATATCTTGCTAATGGCTGAGGTATCTCCAATGAGCATAGTAATATACCCTCTTATATGAGGGTTATCTACCAGTATTGTGCTAGATAGCCTCCAAAGTTCATCCAGCAATAGACACAAGTAACTATCCAGGCTAGACAGTTATTTAGGTCCAGATTGTAGTGAAACCACTATTAGATATTTGCTCTGATAGTGTTAGATTGGCAGCAGATTCAAGCTGATAACAATCAGTAGCAATTGGGAGTTTCTGGTTAAGATCTTGCTCAGTGAGAATCCTTCAAGTACCAAGTTAAAGGCATGGTTGTACATACCTTCAGAGTAGCTACTGTATCATAGTTCTTGATAATTTCAGATATCAGGTGTATTGGAAGTGTTTGTGCTGGAGCACCATTGGGCAAGATACCGCATAGCTTCCCAAAGTTTGTTAGATCCAATAAGCACCCTACTCTCATAGCTCTTGAGAATAGTGGGATATATCTCTCACTTGGTCTTTTCAGCTGTCTTATATTTGACACCCAATATAAGGGGCCTGGCTGCTCTTGATGTTGTTGTTTTGTCTGTCAGTGGGATCTGCACTCAGTCTAAAATGGAAAATGTGGAGTAAGTGGTAGACAAATTGCCTTTCTCTGCAAGCTCATGTACCTCACTGATATATAGCTGGAATGGCTGTGTTTCCAAGTTTTTGATAATATATGCTGTCTTGTGGGTAATTCTTGTTGGCCTTTAAAGGATGCTGCCTGTTCTGGGCTGATGGTGCTTATTAGCAAGATTGTAGCTTCTTACTTCCACTTCCCTGTTCTTGCTAAGGTGGAATTATTCCCTTTTACTTAGACTAAGAGCTTCTTGTACTGTACTACACTTTGTCCTTAATAAATGCTACATTGGTGCATTCTTTTTGTATTCTTGTCCCTTACCAGCAAACCCCTGGTAATTTGGTATTGCTGCATTACTTTTTTGAGCAATGAATGCTGTTTGTGGCAGGCTCCTACAAAGTGTTGGGCTTAATAAGTATCGAGTGCTTCACTGCTATGTTGACTGAGTGCATCTTTTATTAACTATGTTTTTTCCTTGATGTATGCTCCATTGATGCATCTGCTTTGACCTGCTTGTCTCTTTTGAGCACCCATCTGAGTACCTAATGCTTATTTGCTGCTTGTCTTGAGTGTTCTGCCATGCTTGTAACAAGCTGTTGAGGAAGCCACTGATTTTTAGCCATGGCATCCTTGTACTACTTCCTTTGACAGTTTCCACAGTTCCTGAGTTACTTTCTTAGCATACCAACACTTGCTTGAGCTGTGGATAATGCTCTTAGAACAATTCAGATACATTCTGCTTGGCCCCTAGTTCTGGTTGGTCCCATAGTGTGCCAGCCTTATGGAGATGCCATGCTAGACCTATAATGGCCTCTTCAATATTGCCTACACTACATCTTTGCACCCAATAGCTTCATGAATCCTGAATGTCTTGATTTTTAGATTAAGGTGTTAAGATCACAGTCTCCCCCTCCTAGGCTGCAATTGGTTTTTCAGTGCGCATTAACTTTAGGCAGTGTTATCTTTATTCAGAGACTGTTAAGTGTTCTTTTCCTGTTAGATGGGCAAATAGCTCAGATTGGGGAGGGTGGCATTGAGCTACTGGAGTTCCTGTTGAAATATTGGACTATTTGGTATCATTCAGCAGCTAAAAATTTACTTAACAATTCTAGGCTAGTCTTAGTCACTGCAGGACTCATTTACTGCCTTTACTTCGCCACTTTCTCCAGATATATGATCTTATGATTATTCCCCTATAGTCAGGATCAAATTAGCACTATTACCAAACATTATGTACTAACCCTGAAACTGTTACAGAATGCTCCTGAATATTGAGAAACCCTCCCTACTTAGTGTTGCAGCTGTATTACTTCTACAAAGGTATAAATACTGAGCTTCTTTATGAATAAACAACAGTTCAACTATTATCACTATTTCTTGATAAGTTCCTTATATCCAAATCACTTCTTAAAATTGCAACAGGTTATGAGCCCCGATTGCCTTAATCTATTCTAAAGATGACTTCTACCAGCAAACAAAGCAATACCAACATCTTCCCTGTAAAGGAGAGGTTTGATGGGAAGAACTACAGACTTTGGAGAATCAAGATGCAGATCCACCTTGAGGAAAGAAAGCTTTGGAATATAGTAACAGGAAAGGAAGTTGAGCCCAAAGGAACAGCAGAAGATGTGGAGAAGTTTCAAGAGAAGGAGAGAAAGGCCTTCAATGCAATATGCATCAATGTGCAAGACTCCTTCATTGGACAAATCCATGCCTCAAATACTGCCAAAGCAGCATGGGAATCCTTGGAGAAGATCTTTAGAGCAAAGTCAGTATCAAGCAAGCTTTATTTGAAACGAAAGTTCTTCAACATGAGAAAAAAGCCAGATGATGACATGCTACAACTCATTACCAGAATGGAGACACTTGCAGAAGAACTTTACAGTATTAATGCTGGTGTAGATGATGAAGAGAAGATACTCTGTCTGCTTTGCAGCCTACCAGACAAGTATGAGCCACTCATACTTTCTTTTGAAAGCAGAGAAGACAACTTGACTTTAGACTATGTCAAAGGAAGACTTCTCCATGAAGAACTCAGATGTAATGACCAAGCAGAGAAAATTGAAGATAATGCTTTATTCAGTTCAGAAAGTCATACAGAAAAGAAGGGAAAGCAACAAAACCGAAGAAAACCTGGCTGCTGTAACTACTGTAAGAAGCCAGGACACTGGGCAAGAGAATGCAAGAAGAAACAAGCAGACGAAAAACAGAAACTAGAGCAGGCAAACCATATAACTACTGATGAACAGCTATTTGTCACTGTACAAGAGAGTGCAAGTAACCGAAGTAATGAATGGTATATTGACTCTGGAGCATCACAGCATATTTGTGGTATAAAGGATTGGTTCAGCAACTTAAAGACTATTCCCGTAAGAAAGGTTTATCTGGGAGATAACTCTGCATTGGAAGCTACCGCCAGTGGGTCCATACAACTAAATATGAGTGATAACTCAGGGGCAACAACAGCAAAACTGACTGACGTACTCTATGTACCTGGAATAGCTAAGAACCTACTCTCAGTCAGTAAAGCAACTACTCAGGGACTGAAATTCGTTTTTACTAAGCTGAGCTGCTCAATATTGAGTGAAAATGGACAAAAATTAGCTTTGGGAATCAGAGATCACAATATATACAAGTTACAATGCAAGATCATTGTACCTGAGTATGTCAACATTGCTGAAACCGATGAAACCAACTGGGAGACGTGGCATAGGAGGCTAGGACACATAGGGGAACAGAAAATGAGCCAATTGGTGAAAAATCAGCTTGTTTTGGGCCTAAAATACTCAATTCCGATCAAATTGAATGTTTGTAAGGGATGTTCATATGGCAAACAAGCTAGGCAACGTTTCAAGAGCTCAGAAGGCATCAATACCACCGAAATATTGGCTATTGTACACTCAGACATATGTGGCCCCATGAGAACACTGTCCTTTGGTGCCAAGAGATACTTTATGACGTTTATTGATGACAAGACAAGATATACATGGGTGTACTTCCTCAAAACAAAGGATGAAGCTTTAGAGACGTTTAAGCACTTCAAGAACATGGCAGAAACACAAAATGGGTGTAAATTGAAGGTACTACGAAGTGACAATGGAGGAGAATACTGCTCAAAGGAGTTTGCAAAATACTGCTTGTCTACTGGTATACTTCAACAGACCACAGTTCCTCATACTCCACAGCAAAATGGAGTAGCAGAACGTGCAAACAGAACAATAGTAGAGATGGGAAGATCTATGCTACATGATAAGGGAATGGACTACAAGTTTTGGGCTGAATCTGTTGCTACCGCTGTATACATCAAGAACAGATGCCCAACAACAGCACTACGTGATTCTACACCCTTTGAAGCATATACAGGCAAAAAACCAGATCTCCAGCACCTCAGGATCTTTGGCAGTGATGTCTTTTATCACATCCCTGACAAAAAACGCTCAAAGTTGGAACCAAAGAGTAGAAAAGGGATCTTTCTTGGGTATTGTGAAGGTACTAAAGGGTATAGAGTGTATGATGGCGAAATTCAGAAGCTGATCAAGAGCAGGGACGTTGTATTTGAGGAGAATTCAGATCAGAAAGCCACAGAAATCATTGGCCAGCTGCCTGATGATGCAATCAACACAAATGAAGAAGATACGTACCAAATCCAGCCAGAGATGGAAGATACTTCTACCAGTTCCAGATCAGAACCGATTATCCCAGTTAGGAGATCTACCAGAATAAGAAATGCCCCTGGATCCTGGTGGCAGACATCCAATGATCATGAAGAAGCTTATCTTGCCTTATGTGCCGAACCTCAGAATCTGGAACAGGCAATGCAAGGTCCAGATGCTACTAAGTGGCAACAAGCCATGCAGGAGGAGTACCAATCACTGATCAAGGCAAAAACGTGGGAACTGGTAGATTTACCAAATGGGAGAAAGCCAATAGGATGTAGATGGGTCTATAAGATCAAGATAACCTCAAATGGTGCCGTTGATAAGTACAAGGCTAGATTGGTAGCTAAAGGCTATTCCCAGATCCAGGGACTAGACTTTAAGGAAACATTTGCTCCGGTTGCCAAGTTTAACTCTATTAGGACAGTTCTAGCCCTGGCAGCTGTACACAGTCTAGATCTACACCAAATGGACGTCAAAACAGCCTTTCTAAATGGGGATTTGCAAGAAACTATATATATGGAGCAACCAGAAGGTTTTACCGATCCAAAAAGCCCCCATAAGGTGTGCAAACTTAGAAAATCGTTGTATGGGCTTAAGCAGGCACCCAGAGCATGGTATAACAAGATTGACACATATCTAGAGGAAATTGGGTTCTCTCGTAGCACTGCAGATCACAGTATATATGTGAAACAGCTCAAAAAGGGTGTGATCATCCTAGTTCTTTATGTGGACGACCTAATTATAGCTACAAGTGATCAAGAGCACTTAAACAGACGAAATCAGATCTCTTCAGCAAGTTTGAGATGAAAGATCTTGGAAAATTGAGCTATTTTCTTGGAATTGAGGTCAAATTTGACATACCTACGCAGAAAATTGTGCTGAATCAGTCTAAGTACATCAGGGACATTCTTAGACGCTTCAAAATGGAAAATTGCAAACCTGCAGCAACCCCTATGGACAATAACCTGAAATTAAGCAAATCTCAGCCAGTTATGGATGAAAACGGCTCAAATATGGACCAAAACTTTCCCTATCAATCAATGGTCGGTAGCCTAATGTACTTGATGGTGTCTACACGTCCAGATATTGCAGTAGCAGTTGGAATAGTCAGTCAATTCATGCAGAATTATGGATCAGATCAAATTGCAGCAGTTAAGCGGATTTTCAGATATCTACAAGGTACCATAAATATGGTACTGGAATACTCTGGAGCAGCTAATAGGCGAAAATTTGATGGTTATAGTGATTCAGATTGGGGTAGAGATCTGATTGACAGACGCTCTACCACAGGCTATGTATTTCTTTATGCTGGTGCAGCTATTACTTGGAATTGCAAGAAACAACCAACTGTGGCACTATCTACAACTGAAGCCAAATATATGGCTGCATGTCAAGCAACTAAGGAGGCTATATGGCTACGAAAATTATTCAAAGACTTAGGTTTTAATTCAGGTGAACCAACATGTATTTACAAGGATAATCAAAGTTGTATTTCATTAGCTAGAAATCCTACTAATCATGCCAGAACTAAGCACATTGATATACAGCATCACTTTGTGAGGGAAGCTGTAGGAAATAACTTAGTAGAGCTGGTTTACTGCCCAACTGACAAAATGGTGGCAGACATATTGACAAAACCACTAGCTAGGCCACAGTTTGAGATCCTTAGAGAGAAATTGGGATTAAGAAATTATTTAGTTGAGGGGGAGTGTTGAAATATTGGACTATTTGGTATCATTCAGCAGCTAAAAATTTACTTAACAATTCTAGGCTAGTCTTAGTCACTGCAGGACTCATTTACTGCCTTTACTTCGCCACTTTCTCCAGATATATGATCTTATGATTATTCCCCTATAGTCAGGATCAAATTAGCACTATTACCAAACATTATGTACTAACCCTGAAACTGTTACAGAATGCTCCTGAATATTGAGAAACCCTCCCTACTTAGTGTTGCAGCTGTATTACTTCTACAAAGGTATAAATACTGAGCTTCTTTATGAATAAACAACAGTTCAACTATTATCACTATTTCTTGATAAGTTCCTTATATCCAAATCACTTCTTAAAATTGCAACAGTTCCTTTCTACAGCCTTCATACTGAGCTCTCTATCTGAGATAATAACTTCTCACACTTATGATCCATTCTTCCTATTACCAGACTATTTCCTGATTTCTGTGGGTCATTGCACTCAAACTATCAGCTACTGCACCTAATTGCATCATTAATGCTCTGGGATGAGCTCACAACAAACTTGGTAATACCAGTGGTGGTGTTGTTATGATAGTCTTTTGCTAGTCTTTTGCAAGAGTTACAGCATTTGCTATTGGTAAAATACTGGACTCTCAGACACCTTTCAGCAGCAAAAAGTTTACCTAACAATTCTCGACTAGCCTTACTCACCAAAAGACCTGCTTAGAGCCATAATATTGCTACTTTTGCTCAGATCAATGATTGTAGAATTTGCTTGCTGTAGCTTAGCTCAAATTAGCACTCTGACTAAATATTATGTATTTACCCTGAAATTGTTGGAGAGTTATCCTCACAATGGAAATACTCTCCAGACTCAATGTCACAGTTTCAATACCCATATAAAGGCCCATATACTAAGCTTCTTTATGAATAAATAACACTTCAATTGTTATCACTTTCTCATGATTGGTTGATTTTATCCAAAACACTTCTTGAAATGCTACAGGTTATGAGCTCCAAATGTCTTAATCTATTTTACAGTAAACTTCTACTGGCAAGCAGTACAAAACAAGTATCTTCTTGGTGAATGAGGGCTTATATGGGATGAGCTACAGACTTTGGAGAATTATGCTGCAATCCACCTTGAGGAATGAAAGCTTTAGATAATAATACCAGGTAAGGAGGTTGAGCCCACATAAGCAGCTGAAGAAGCAGAGAAGCTTCAACCAAAGGAGAGAAATGCCTTTGATGCCATATGTATAGATGTGCAAGATTCCTGCATTGGATATTTTCATACTGCTAGCCCTGCCAAGCAAGATACAAATTCTTAGAGGAGACCTCTAGAGCAAAGTCAGTTCTGATTATATTAGTTTAAGAAGAAGGTTCCACAAATAGAAGAACAAGCCAGATGATGATATTCTACAACTCATTATGAAAATGGAGACACTTGCTCAAGAACTTAAAAGTACTCATGCTGGTATATATTATGAAGAAAAGTTACTATGTCTTCTTTAGAGCTTTCCAAAGCAGTACAATCCACTCATTCTTTTTTTGGAAAGCAGAGTAGTCATTTTGACCTTAGACTATATATAGGACTACTTGTTGATGAAGAATCCAGAAGTGATAACTAAGCAGAGAAAATTGAAGATTTTGTGTTATTCTGCTCTCAAAGACACTCAGAAAAGAGGGGAAGGCAGCAGAAACAAGTAACTGCATTAATAAGTAATATATCACCCTGGGGCTTCACATCATATATATGGTATAAAGGAGTGGTTTAGACACTTAAAAGCTTCTCTCATTAGTAATGCTTAGCTAGGAGACAACTGTGCATTTGTTATGATCTGCTGCTTAAATGTTTAAGTTAGATCAGTTTTTAGTCAAATCAATTAGTATATGTTTAGGTTATCAGTATATCAGTATTATCTATGAAATCAGTAGCATTAGTCAGCAAATGAATCAGCAGATCCTTATCAGACAGAACTAGATATATTAAGTAGGATCTTATTGGGTGATGATGATGCCATCAAATGAGTCATCAGCCACAACCTACATTAGAAAATACAATTAGTCAGCAATTGATCTGGCAAAATGTATATAAGGAGCGGCTGGAACCTCAATAAAGATCAGTTCAAGTTTTAGTGAATATAATACTAGCTAAACTCCCTATTCCTCTACAACTCTTATACCAAGACTTGTAACATTGGTAGCAGTGATAACCAGAAACCTCCCTCCTGAAGAAAGAAGAAACCACCCTCAAGATGTTGGACAATCAAGAATGGAAGAATGCCATGCAGCAAATCCTGGCCCAACAGCAACAGCTACTCCAGATCCTCAGCCAACAGCAACAAGGAATGACTACCATGGCTCAGAGCCAGCAAAGCCCTGTCAAGAGCAACTTTAGTGTGAAGGTCAACCGGTACCATGGCAGAGTCAATGAAAACCTGGGAACTTGGCTCTTTCAGATTGAGGAAGCTTTTAAAGCTAAAGGAATTGCTCCAGAGAGCAAGTTGCATTATGCAGCTTCTTACCTGGCAGATGCAGCTTTACAGTGGTACCACAACAAGATCAGGTCAGCTACTATGATGGGATGCTCTACAATCTCTACCTGGGATGAGTTTGTGTCGGAAATTCAGGATGCTTTTGAACCTCCACACCAGCAGACACTACTAAGAAGGAAGTTAAAGACACTCAGACAGAAAGGAATGGTGCAAGAATACATCTATGAGTACAGATGTCTACTTGGGCAAATTGAAAAAATGGACCCCTTGGATCAAGTTGAATACTTTGTTGATGGGTTGAAAGAAAGAACTCGCAAGGAAGTCAATTACCAAAGACCTCAGACTATTGAAGAAGCCATCAAGATTGCCATTGACTATGACTCAGCTATGTTTGGAGTTGGGAAGCCTACAGTGACTAATCAGAAAGGCTATAATCATTATGAAATAAGACAATCAGAAGCAGTACCAATGGAAATAGATGCTATGCAGAAGAATCCCTACTCAGAAGAATGCAAGAAGAGAGGACTTTGCTTCAATTGCCACCAGCAGGGACATATTGCAAAGTACTGCCCTCAGAGAAGAAATGGACACCAGCCAACAAGAACCTTCAACCATATTGAGTCCCATGAACACAGTAATGTGGAAGATGAGCTTGAAGAAGACTTGGAACTCACCTTCCATATGACAGAAGAGTACTTGTCCCAAATGACTTCAAACTCAGGGAAGTTATTGTAGTTGAATGGAGTAATCAATGGAGTACCTGCCAAGATCATGATTGACTCAGGAGCATTGCATGAGTACATGTCAGAGCAATTTGCTTTGAAAGCTGGAATCAACTCGGAACCTACCAAATCAACTTCAGTTTCCACAGCTGATGGGAACTCCCACATAATCAACCGTATTACCCAGCCAGTAAGAATGAAGATCAATGACTATGAAGAAGACCTACAGGCTTATATATTTGGGAACTGCAAGTTTGACCTTGTACTTGGAAAAACCTGGCTATTTTGTTGTAATCCATCAATTAACTGGAGAACCCATGCTACTAAGATCCAAAAAGACAACAAGACCTATGAGCTATTACCTGCCATGCTGGATTTCAACTTGGTCAATTCCAGTGTGTGTGAGACAAGTGAACTTAGCAAGACCCAGTTCTGTAGAGCACTTAGAAAAGGTGCCAAGATGTTCCTCATGGCGGTATTACAGGAGGATTCCTCTACCCCAGCACCCCAGCAGGTCCAGACTCTCTTGAAGAAATATTCAGACGTGTTCCCAGATGAGCTTGTAAGCCTACCACCAGTCAGAGATGTGGATCATGCCATTGACACAGGAGATAGCCCTCCAGTGAGCAAGACACCTTACAGAATGAGTCCATTAGAATTGGAGGAAATGAAGAGACAAATTGATCAGCTATTGGAGCAAGGATACATCAGGCCCAGCAAGTCACCCTGGGGAGCACCAGTGCTTTTTGTGAAAAAGAAGGATGGAACACTCAGGATGTGCATTGACTACAGAGCCCTGAACTCAGTTACCATCAAGAATAAATACCCCATACCTCGGATTGATGAGCTTTTAGACCAACTTAATGGAGCCACTATTTTCAGCAAGATTGACCTCATGTCAGGATACAACCAGATTAGGGTGAAGCCAGAAGACATCCCCAAGACAGCATTCAGGACCAGATATGGACATTACGAGTACTTAATCATGAGTTTTGGCCTCACCAATGCCCCTGCAACATTCATGATGCTGATGCAGACTGTCATTCAGGAGTACTTAGACAAGTTTGAGATAATCTACCTGGATGACATATTGATATACAGCAAGACAGAAGAGGATCATGTAGTGCACATTGAAAAGGTCTTGAAGAACTAAGAGAGAACAAGCTATATGGCA
>MCFE01000914.1:0-26597 GCA_002104905.1 Basidiobolus meristosporus CBS 931.73
GTATGGGATACTCATTCTTCATGGTAACTGAGTTGAGCGCTCTGTAGTCAATGCACATCCTAAGTGTTCCATCCTTCTTCTTCACAAAAAGGACTGGTGCTCCTCAAGGTGACATGCTGGGACTGATACATTCTTGCTCCAGTAACTGATATATTTGTCTCTTCATCTCTTCCAACTCCAATGGACTCATTCTGTAAGGTGTCTTACCCACTGGAGGGCTATCTCCTGTTTCAATGGCATGATCCATATCTCAGACTTGAGGTAGGCTTACAAGCTCTTTTGGAAATACACTTGAATATTCCTTCAAAAGAGTCTGGACCTTCTGAGGTACTGGAGTAAAGAAATCCTCCTGTAATACTGTCATGAGGAACATCTGGGTGCCTTTTCTTAGTACTCTACAGAACTGTGTCTTGCTAAGTTCACTTGTTTCATACACACTGGAATTGACCAAGTTAAAATCCAGTCTGGCAGGTAATAGCTCATAGGTCTTGTTGTCCTTCTGGATTTGAGTAGCATGGGTTCTCCAGTTGATTAATGGATTACAACAAAATAGCCAGGTTTTCCCAAGTACAAGGTCAAACTTGCAGTTCCCAAATATATAGGCCTGTAGGTCTTATTTATAGTCGTTGATCTTCATCCTTACTGGCTGAGTAATACAGTTGATTATGTGAGAGTTCCCATTAGCTGTTGAGACTGAAGCTGATATGGTGGGTTCCAAATTGATTCCAGTGTTCAAAGCAAATTGCTCTGGCTTGTACTCTTGCAATGCTCCTGAGTCAATCATGATCTTGGCAGGTACTCCATTGATTACTTCATGCATGTACAATAGCCTTCCTGAGTTTGAGGTTATCAGGGATAGGTATTCTTCTGTTATATGCAAGGTGAGTGCTGAGTCTTCTTCAAATTCTTCCTCCATGTTACTATACTCTATGGCCTCAATATGGTTAAAGGTTCTATCTGGAGCAATTCCCTTAGCCTTGAAAGCATCTTCAGTCTGGTACCAGTTGACCTTCACATTAAAGTTGCTCTTGACAGGGTTTTGCTGGCTTTGGGCCATGGTAGTCATTCCTTGTTGTTGCTGGCCAAGGATCTGGAGTAACTGTTGTTGCTGGGCCAGGATTTTTTGCATAGTATTCTTCCATTCTTGAATTTTGGACATCTGGTGGCAGGCTTCTTCTTTCTTTAGGGGGGATGTTTCTGGTTATTGCTGCTACCAATGTTACAGGTCTTGGTATAAAGGTTGTAGAGGAATAGGGAGTTTAGCTAATATTGTATTCACTAAACTTGAACTGATCTTTATTGAGGTTCCATCAGCCCCTTATATATATTCTGCCAGACCAATCGCTGACTAATTGTATTTCCCAATGTAGGCTGTGGCTGATGACTCACTTGATTGCATCATCATCATCCAATAAGATACTACCTAAGATATTTATTTCTGTCCAATAAGGATCTGCTAATTCATTTGCTGACTAATGCTACTGATTTGATAGGTAATACTGATATACTGATAACCTAAACATACAACTAATTGATTTAACTAAAAACTGATCTAACTTAAACATTCAAGAAGCAGATCATAGCAATACTAACACTGATTTAGCAAAGTGTATGCATAGGTAGGCTTTATATGACTTCAATTCAATACTGATAAGCTAAACATACAAATAAATGATTTGACTAAAAACTGATCTAACTTAAACATTCCAGTGGCAAATCATAACACAGTAAGCACTCATCTGTAAGCATGCAAGCAGTAGCATGTACATAATCATAAGTGTTAGCCTGGATTGGAGCCACTTGATATTTGGGAACCACTCTATAATGAACTTAGTGTATTCATAAAATTGACAATATCTTAGCCTGCTCTGTAAGCCCTGCAACAAATTATGCAGTGTTGCAGGCTTGGGTAGTGCTTCATAAAGCTAGAGATGTTAACTGGGAACACCAAACTCTCATGGTAAAGGGCATTATAGGCCACATTGATATGCACCAGCGTATTGAGATTACAACACTGGGTAAGGACTCCAATGGGGCCATATGTCATGCTCAAGAAGCATTTGTCTACAGATTAGTTGTTGTTCTGTTATACTCTGTCAGGGCATGCAGCACAATCCATGGCCATTAAGATCAACCAGGTGCAATGCTGTAACTAACAGTGAGCTGGACTACTCTGGGAGAATACTGAACTATGAGAACTAATCTCACAAACTATAGAACAGTCACACACAAGGTTTGTACAGATGATCATGTCAACTTGTAGCATTTGCATCACTTGTGCACTTAGATACTGTTGCGACTTAAGAAGTGATTTGAATATGAGGAACTTATCAAGAATTAGTGACAATAGTTCAACTGTTATTTATTCAAAAAGAGGCTGAGTATTTAGACCTTTCTAGAAGTAATATAGTGGTAACACCAAGTAAGGAGGGTTTTACAACATTCTGGAGCACTCTGTAACAGCTTCAGGGTTAGCACACAATATTTGGCAAAAGTGCTAATTTGCTCTTGAATATAGGAGATTCTAGGATCAAAGATATGAAGAAAGCAGCAAAGTTAGGGCTGTAAATTAGTCCTACAGTAGGTTTTTGGCTGCTGAATGATGCCAAGTAGTCCAATACTTCAATACTCCCCCTCAGCTTAGTGAGCTCTTAATCCTAATTCCTCTCTGAGAGTGACAAATTGTGACTTAGCCAGTAGCTTTTTCAATATATCTGCCACCATGTTGTAAGTTTAGCAGTAAACCAACTCTACTAAGTTATTTCCTACAGCATCCCTGATAAAGTGTGTGTATCTATGTGCTCAGTTCAAGCATGATTAGTGGGATACCTAGCTAATAGTGTACAACTTGGATTATCCTTGTAAATATATGTTAGTTTGT
Organism: Basidiobolus meristosporus CBS 931.73; assembly: GCA_002104905.1. NCBI lineage: Eukaryota > Fungi > Basidiobolomycota > Basidiobolomycetes > Basidiobolales > Basidiobolaceae > Basidiobolus > Basidiobolus meristosporus. The sequence goes on from MCFE01000914.1 coordinate 2,882, forward strand.
CTGAATTAAAACTTAAGCCTCTGAATATTATATACAGCCATATAGCCCCCTTAGTTCCTTGATAAGCAGCCATATATTCAGCTTTGGTTGTAGATCTGATCCATAATTCTTCATGAATTGACAGCCCATTACAACTGCCATTGCAATAACAGACGTATAGACACCATTGAGTACATTGAGCTACCAACCATTGACTGTTACAAACGTTTTGGTCCATATTTGGGCTGTCTTCACCCACAATAGCCAAGATATACTTAATTTCAAGTTATTGATCATAGAGATAGCTGCAGGCTTGCAATCTTCCACATTGAAGCATCAAAGAGTGTCCCCAGTGTACTGTCACAAGTCTTGGTATAAGAGCTGTAGAGGGACAGGGAATTTAGCTAGTATTGTATTCACTAAAAGTTGAACTGATCATTATTGAGATTCCAGCAGCTCCTTATATGCATTTTGCCAGATCAATTGCTGATTAATTGTATTTCCCAATGTAGGCTGTGGCTGATAATTCATTTGATTGCATCATCATCACCCAATAAGATCCTACTTAGTAGATACATTTCTGTCTGATAAGGATCTGCTGATTCATTTGCTGACTAATGCTACCAATTTGATAGATAATACTAATATACTGATAGCCTAAGCATATTCTAAATGATTTGACTAAAAACTGATCTAACTTAAACATTCAAGTGGCAGATCGTAACATTCTCCCCTACTAGGGTAGAGAAGGTTCTCCTGAATCTTTTTTCTTGTGATACCAATATCTTGATGGTTCAGTATTATCAGCAAGTCTTGCAGGCTTGAGTCTGTCCCTATGTACTAAGTCTTCCTGGATATTGCCTTGTTTGTCTGCTAGTTGGTAAGTTGCAAATGGAGATTCTCTGATGATCTCAAATGGTCCTGTCCATTGTGGCTCAAACTTCTTCTGGGTGTTGTTTCTTAGTAATACAAAGATCCCAACTGTCAATGCTTCTGGTCCTATAGTCTTGTCAAATTTCTGCTTCATCATTTCTGCACTTTGAGATACTTTAGTCTGTGCCTCTTGACATCTTTGTTCCAGTTGCTGGTGTCTACATGTCTGACTGAGTTCATCTTCTAAGGTGTCTGCAAGCTTTGATTGCGTGAGATCTCCTGGAATCCTTGGTTCACATCAATACACTAAGAGAAATGGCAATTGCTGGGTGGTTTTGTGTACTCTGACTCTGCATGCAAAGAGTGCTTGGTCTATTTACTCATCCCATCTACTAACAACTCCATTTGCATACTTGGTCAGCATTTTTCCAAATAATCCATTAAACTGTTCAGTGACTCCATTAGTTCTGGGGTCATATGCCAAGGTTTTCAAGTGTTTGATCTGCTGCATTTCCAGGTAAGCTTCCATTGTCTTTGCCATAAAGTCTACTCCTCTATGAGATGAAATCTCTACAGGGCGTCCAAACTTTTAAAGATCTCATGATAAATGAAACTTGCAACTTCTTGTTAACTGGCTATAGGTATGGCTTTAGCAACTGGCCATTTGGTGGCATGGTTAATTGCTACTAGGAACTAACAATTGCATTTCCTGGTAGTTGGCAGTCTTCCAATAAAGTCAATTCCCCATATTTTGAATGGTCTTACAGGCCCCAAGGGAGAAAGTTCAGCAAATCACTGTGGTTGGCCTTGGTTGATTTGGCAATTTAGGCATGTTTTCACTTGCTTCTCTATGTCTTGTTTCATTCTGGGCTACCATGCTCTGGCTTTCACAAGGCTATAGGTTCCTTCAATTCCAAGATGTCCATATCCATTGTTTAGCTTATGTATTAAATCCAGGTGAGAAACATAAAGGCAATAGGCAATAGAGCTTTCATCTACAATTTAGTGGAGTGTTTCATCCTGTACAGCAAATTGGCTGGCTTCATCCCGGAATATCTACTTGATATCTTCATACGCCTCATTAGGAATGGCTTGGTACTCCAAGTACTTTGGTAATAGGCTAGGCCAATCTGATTCATGCACCAAGTTTAGTTGTGCAACTTGTTCTAAGCTTGATAAGGCATCAGCAACCATATTGTTTTTTCCAGGGCAGTAGATAACCTCAAAGTCAAATTGCTCAATGTACTTACTCCATCTTGTCATTCTTCTAGAGAGTATCTTCTGAGTATATATATACTTGAGGGAGGCATGCTCAGTCTTCACATTGCATTTGACTCCTTCAATGTGGCATCTACATGTCTTCAAGCAGTGTACTATAGCAAGCATCTCCTTCTTGTGCACTGAATATTTTTGTTCTGCTGGGTGCAGTTTCTGGTATTCAAAGGCAACAGGGTAGTCCTTTCCCTTGTGTTCTTGGCTCAAAACTCCACCAATGGCATAATCTGAAGCATCTGTACACAGTGTAAACTATTTTCTGAAGTCAGGTATTCTTAAGCATGGTAGTTTAGCAAGTTCATTCTTGAGCATCTTAATGGCTGTCTCACAAGCTATGTCCTACTTAAAGGTGTTGCCTTTCTTGCGGATATCAGTTAAAGGGGCTGCAATACTTGCAGAGAGCTTGACAAATCTCCAATAATAGGAAACCATTTCATGGAATGATCTGAGCTCTGGTATGGTATGAGGCTGCTTCATATTTTTGATAACTTCAACCTTCTTAGGGTCTAAGGTCACTCCTGTGCTAGTGACCATGTGTCCCAGATATTCAACATGTTCCTTGAAGAATTCACACTTGGCTATCTTGCCATATAGTTTGTTCTCTCTCAGCTTCTTCAAGACCTTTTAATGTGCACCACATGTTCCTCTTCTGTCTTGCTGTATATCAATATGACATCTAGGTATATTATCACAAACTTGTCTAAGTACTCCTGAAAGACAGTCTGCATCAGTGTCATGAATGTTGCAGGGGCATTAGTGAGGACAAAACACATGAATAAGTACTTGTAATGTCCATATCTGGTCCTGAATGCTGTCTTAGGGATGTTTTCTGGCTTCACCCTAATCTGGTTGTATTCTGACATGAGGTCAATCTTGAATATAGTGGCTCCATTGAGTTGATCCAAAAACTCATCAATCCAAGGTATGGGGTACTTATTCTTCACAGTAACCAAGTTGAGGGCTTTGTAGTCAATGTACATTCTAAGTGTTCCATCCTTCATCTCCACAAAAAGAACTGGTGCTCCCCAAGGTGACTTTTTGGGTCCAGTATATCCTTGCTCCTGTAACTGATCTATTTGTCTCTTCATCTCTTCCATCTCCAATGGACTCACTCTGTAAGGTAGCTTACTTACTTGGGGGCTATCTGCTGTGTAAATGGAATGATTTACATCTCTGACTGGTGGTAGGCTTACAAATTCTTCTTGAAATACATCTGAATATTTCTTCAAAAGAGTCTGGACCTTCTGAGGTACTGGAGAAGAGGAATCTTCCCGTAATACTGCCATGAGCAACATCTGGGTGCCTTTTCTTAGTGCTCTACAGAACTGTGTCTTGCTAAATTCACTAGTTTCACAAATACTGAAATTGACCAAGTTAAAATCCAGTCTGGCAGGTGATAGCTCATGGGTCTTGTTGTCCTTCTGGATTTGAGTAGCATGGGTTCTCCAGTTGATTAATGGATTACAACAAAATAGCCAGGTTTTCCCAAGTACAAGGTCAAACTTGCAGTTCCCAAATATGTAGGCCTGTAGATCTTCTTCATAGTCATTGATCTTCATCCTTACTTGCTGAGTGAAACGGTTGATTATGTAAGAGTTCCCATTAGCTATTGAGACTGAAGTTCATATGGTGGGTTCCAAGTGGATTCCAGCTTTCAGAGCAAATTGCTCTGACATGCTCTTGTGCATTGCTCCTGAGTCAATCATGATTTTGGCAGGTACTCCATTGATTATCCCATTCAAGTATAATAGCCTTCCTGAGTTTGAGGTAATTCAATACAAACTCATCCCAGGTAGAGATTATAGGGCATACCACTGTGGTGTCTGACCTGATCTTGTTATGGTACCACTTTAAAGCTGCATCTGCCAGGTAAGAGGCTGCATAATGTCGCTTGCTTTCTGGAGCAATTCCTTACCCTTGAAAGCTTCTTCAATCTGGAAGAGACATGTTCCCAGGTATTTAATGACTCTACCATGGTACCAGTTGACTTTCACACTATTGTTGCTCTTGACAGGGTTTTGCTGGCTTTTGGCCATGGTAGTCATTCCTTGTTGTTGCTGGCTAAGGATATCAAATAACTGATGCTGCTGGGCCAAAATTTGCTGCATAGCATTCTTCCATTCTTGATTTTCAAACATCTTGAGGGTGGCTACTTCTTTCTTCAGGGGGGAGGTCTCTGGCTATTGCTGCTACCAATGTTACAAGTCTTGGCATAAGAGTTGTAGAGGAATAGGGAGTTAAGCTAGTATTGTATCACTAAAACTTGAACTGATCTTTATTGAGGTTCCAGCAGCTTATATACATTTTGCCAGATTGATTGCCAACTAATTGTGTTTCCTAATGTAGGCAGCGGCTGATGCCTCCTTTGAGTGCATCATCATCACCCAATAAGATCCTACTTAATAGACTTGTTCCGTTGGATAGTGCCACATTGAGCCATGAGTGCCAAATGATGCCATAGTATGCCAGGGAGGCCAAGTGAGTCTATACTTGGCCACAGAATGTGAAACATAGCTTTGCAGCTTCATGCAAAGCAGCCCCTGTGTTTCACTCATTGTACAGGCAAAAATTCATTTTTTGACCTTTTTTTTTAAATCAATGTTGGGTAGGATGTATATGAGTACAGAAGTTCTAAAGACATGCATCAGATACTCAATACCCATGGCACTCTGAATCTAACTCCTATAGCTTGTAAAATGTCACAAAACTGCATGCACCATATTTAATTATTAGCCCAAAGTAAGATATATACAAAGCACTTATGGCGCCAGATAGTAATAGTGGACTAAGATAGTTCCATGCATTTTTGTGACATGTTACAAGCCACAGGAGTTAGAATCAGAGTGCTATGTGTATTGAGTACCTGATGCATGTTTAGCTCTTTTGTACTCTTACACATCCTGCACAACATTGATCCACAAAGAAATGTAAAAAAATGGATTTTCTCATGTGTCATAGGTGAAACACAGGGGCTGCTTTGCATAAAGATGCATAGCTATGTTTCACACTTTGTGGCCAAGTATAGGCCCATTTAGCCTCACTGGCACACTATGGCATCATTTGGCACTCATGGCTCAATGCAGCACTATCCAACAGAACAAGTCTAATATATCTATTTCTGTCTGATAAGGATCTGCTGATTCATTTGCTGACTAATGCCACTGATCTGATAGATGATACTGATATACTGATAACCTAAACATATAACTAATTGATTTAACTAAAAACTGATCTAACTTAAACATTCAAGAAGCAGATTGTAGCAATACTAACACTGATTTAGCAAAGTGTATGCATAGGTAGGTTTAATATGACTTCAATTCCAAGAAAATAGCTTAATTTTCCAATTTATATCATCCTAAACTTGCTGAAGAGTTCTGATTTTGCCTGTTGAAGTTCCGCCTGGTCACTTGTAGATATTATTAGGTTGTCCACATAAAGAACTAGGATGATCACACCTATTTTAAGCTGTTTTACAAATAAACTGTAATCTGCAATGTTGCATATAGGCCCAATTTACTCTAGATATGTGTTAATCCTGTTGTGCCAGGCTCTAGGCTCCTGCTTAAGCCCAAACAACAATTTCCCAAGTCTGTGCACCTTCTGTAAGCCTTTTTGAGTAGTAAAACCTTCTGGTTGCTCCAAATATATAGTATCTTGCGAAACCCCAAATAGAAAGACTGTTTTGACATCCATTTGGTGTAAATTTAGACTGTGTATGCTGCCAGGGCTAGACCTGTCCTAATGGAGTTAAGCTTGGCAACCAGAGCAATTGTTTCCTCACAGTCTAGTCCCTGGATCTAAAGATATCCTTTTGCCACCAATCTAGCCTTGTACTTATCAATGGTACCATTTGAGGCTATCTTGGTCTTCTAGACCCATCTCCATCATATTGGTTTTCTCCCATTTGGTAAGTCTACCAGTTCCCACTTTTTTGCATTGATCAGTGATTGGTCTTTTCCTACATGGCTTCTTGCCACATGGTGGCATCTGGACTTTGTATAGCCTGTTCCAGATTCTGAGGCTTAGAACTTAAGGCAAGACAAGCATCTCCATGATCATTGGATGTCCCCCACTAGGATCCAGGTGCATTCCTTATTTGGGTATGTCTCATTACTGGGATAATCTGCTCTGATCTGGAACTGTCTGAATTATCTTCTGTATCCAGCTGAATTTGGTATGTATCTTCATGGATGTTGATTGCGTCATATGGCAGCTGGCCAATGATTTCAGTAGCTTTCTGATCTGATTTCTCCTTGAATAAAATGTCCCTGTACTATCAGCTTCTAAATTTTACCATTTTGCATTCTATATCCTGTAGTATCCTCACAATACGCAACAAGGATCCCTTTCTACTCTTTGGTTACAACTTTGAGCATTTTTTGTGATCAATGTGATAAAAGACATCACTGTCAATGATCCTGAAGTTCTGGAGGTCTGGTGTTTTGCCTGTATATTCTTCAAATGAGTGAAGACTTGTGTAGTGCTGTTGTTGGCCATCTATTCCTGATGTATACCCTGGTAACAACAGATTCAGCCCAAAATTTGTAGTACATTCCCTTATCATTTTGCATAGGTTCACCATCTATACTATTGCTCAATTTGCAAGTTCTGCTACCCTATTTTGCAGTGGACTATGTGGAACAGAAGTCTGTTGAGCTATACCAGTAAATGAGAGCTATTTTGCAAGCTTCATTGAGTAGTATTCCACTACACTATCACTTTGAGGTACCTACAATTTACACCCATCCTGTGTTTTACCATGTTCTTGAAATGCTTATCTCTTAGATCCAAAGGACAGTGATTGTATGTAGCTGCATATATCTGAGTGTTCAATAGCCAATGTTTTGGTGGTGTTGATTCCTCCCAAGCACTTGAAACATTACTTAGCATGTATGCATCCCTAACTGACATTGAACTTGATTAGAATTATGTAATCTTGGCACAAAGCAAGCTGATTTTTTACAAATTGGCTCATTTTCTGTTCCCCAATGTATACTAGCCTCCTATGCCATGTCTCCCAGCTAGGGCATCAGTCTTAGCAGTGTAGAAATAGTCAGATACAATGATCTTGCATTGTAAATTATATATATTGTGATATCTGATTTCCAAAGCTAGTTTTAGTCAATTTACAATTACTGCTGAGCAGCACAGCTTGGTAAAGACATATTCCAGTCTCTGAGTTGTTGCTTGTCTAACTGAGAGTAGGCTCTTAGCTATTCCAGGCACACAGGGTATATCGGTCAGCTTTCAAGTTGTGGCTCCTTAGATATCACTCATATTTAGTTGTATACACCTAAAGGTGGTAGCTACTAGTATAGAGTTGTCTCACAGATAAACCTTTCTTGCAGGAATAGCTTTTAAGTTACCAAACCACTCCTTTATACCAAAAAAATGCTGTGATTCTCCAGAGTCAATACACCATTCATAGCTTTGATTATTTGCACTCAACTGAATTGTATGCATTGACAGGGTACATGGTGCTCTTGTCAAGGGTGTTGGCATTGATTGAACTGATGTATGCTAGCACACTGGCAATGCATAGGATGATAAGGAATCCAGTAAGGTATGCTGGCATTAACAAGACCTAGCTGTACACAGTCTGTATATTCAAAAAGATCACCTCTTGATTGTTCACAGTATTCACTTGCTCTCTCTCTGATACTTTAGAACTGTTGCCTTGATGAGTGTGGTGTAAATTGCTCTCAGAAGCTCCCTTTGATAAATAATTTGGTCTAGCAGGCAAATCCAATCAAGATCAGCCTTCAGGATTCCACTATGATTTAGCTACAAGCCAGCAGCTTGGGATTACTGGCTCTCTATACAATCTTATAATGGAATTGTATTGGCTATATTTTAATTTTTTTTGTCAAACAAAGTAAAAAACTCTACAGTATTTTGGCAGTTTCTCAACAGGAATTTATGGCATCTTGACTGTCTTCATAAGCTCTTTATTTACTTAGGTGCATCTAGCAAGCCAATACATCTATTTGCCTTATATGGTAACAAACTTGACAGTGTCCTAACAGCCTCATTACTAACTTCTGCTTGCATCATTATGGCAGTACAGAGGCCTACAGATTGATCTTCAATGCCAATGTACCAGCTTAAGAAATGATATTTTCTGTTTCTATCTCCCCTGATGCCATTCATACATTGCACTGCAGAGTCACCGCTCTTTATTTGCTTATAACCGCAACCATGGGTATTCCATATCCATTATGAATCAAAAAAAGCTATGGCCTCCTGCTTACTAACATTTACATGTATAGACACCTGCTGCAATCCATGCACTTCTGTGACCTCATTGTTACAGCATTTCAGTGTGATGCTTGCCATGTTGCCCTATATGCTGTAAGGCTGGTAGCATATATACCTTACATACGTATGCTAGGTTGCCACCTCTTTTGCCATGAATAACTCCTTAATATCCACAGAGAACTTCTTGGTATTTAAGCAAAAATTTGCTTCTCCCTGCAGAATTCTAGTTGCCCTCATAGATGCACTCTGGCTGTTGTTTTTGTGAATCTTGTATTGATTGGTGTCAAAATTGGCTTGTGACTGGGAGAAACATAGCATACTTAGGTTGACCATTTCTAATATACCCTTGGTAAAATAGCTCCAGAAGGACAGTTAAATAAAAACATATCCTGTTCATCTGGTCTCTGCAATTTACTGTTGCATATGCAAATGAATACTTTTTGGAGCTTGCAAGAAGTATCTTGGGTAGCAGACACTCTGTAATATCTTGCCAATTGTTGTAAACTTCTGCAATATCTCTAAGTGCTCACTGACCTTGAAATGCCTTATGTAGAACTTTCTCATATGTATAGCAATATTGTTGAAGAGTAAAATCAATGCTCCCATTACAAGTCCGTTGCTCCAACAGATACCCACTAACTTGAGTATACTTGGTGTGGGATTAATTACATATTCAGGTGGATGGCTTATAGATTGCAAGCATGGCTGCATATGCATGTTGACTTCTATATATTCCCTTGGGTGAAGATGATGTTCTTGGTGCTAGTGTTTGACTAATAATAATATGTGGGAGTTATATAGTAAATCCCCAGTGCCATATTCAGAAAGCTGAGGTACACCTCAAGGAGTCACAAATTCACCTGATTCAGTTTGCACAAGGTGACAAAGATAGCCAGGTGTCAATATAGAAGTATCAACTGGATAGTAAGATGACGTTGGTACAGTAGTGACCAATGAATGATCAAATAATACTTGGGTGGCAAACACTGGCCATGATGCTTGTAATACTTCCTCTGCTGTCTGCATGCTTCATGGCTGAGAGGCTTGCCACAATAGCCATATGGTCTTTTTTCTCTTCTCTTATGGCATTGAGTCAAAGCAGTCATGTCCATGGGGCAAACAGTTTGACTTGCAACAATGTAACACTATCATATCACTCTCTGGTCAATACTTATGTGAGCTTACAACAGTCTTGTATTTGAGACATTGCACCTATATGAATGTAGGACTCAATGATGACCTGCCATAGTGAGCATTATAAATAAAGTTTTGCCACCACATACACATATATATGAAACACTATTTCCCCTTTGGTTTGACTAACTTCCATATGTATGCCACCAAAAGCTAAAGCAAAGTTGTCTGGTTCTCAACCAAACCCCACCACTAATGGCAACAGAAGAGCAGTTGGACAAAAGCTAACTCTGACATTCAGTGCAACAAGCAGGGCTGCATCCAAAAAAAGTCCCTTTGAACAGTGTGCCCATTGAAGGTAGTAATGTGGACTCCTCAGGCTCTCAGTCAAGTAGGCAATTGGGGGCCTCTAAGAAGCCACAAGCTGACCATTATGCTCAGGTAGATGAGAATGTAGCAAGTGCAGTACGCTCAAATGAAGATCACCAAGTGGCCATGATAACATCACCACCACCCATATTAGCAAGTATGTTGTCAGCACATACCAAAGCATTAATGAAGCAATTAGGTGCAGAGGCTGATAGGATAGATGCAATGGCCCAGAGAAATTGGGAAATATTCCAGAAACAGGATGAGTGGATAATACATGTAGAGCAATCAATACCTCAGATAGAGAAAGCAGTATCTTTGCTGCAAAGAAGAAACTCAAGTAGCTCAATGTCATAGCCAGGAATTAAGCCATTTCCCAATGTAACAGCATAGGAACACCATACAGTGTTTGAAGCACTACAACAGTGCCCAAAGATAAAGTCTACAGAAAAATCTATCACAGCATGGCAGGGAGACAGTGTGGTGTTTATACCAAAGCCTAAGACCAAAAGACATTGAAGATTGGTTAAGCTGTTGAGTGCAATAATGAAGAGTGGGCTAATATACAAGAGGCCATCAGAAGTCCAGCACACCATCACCTTAATGCCAGCATACCATCACTAAAAACCGGCGGCTTCCTCAAGAGCCTGTTACAAGCAGGGCAAAAAGCTCCAGACAAGCATCAAACAGACATCAGGTAGCTTGAAAAGTGCCAATTAAGGACAAGCAGGCAGACACAGATGCATCAGCACAATATTTACCAAGGAAAAAGCATAGTGCCACTCAAGAGGCACCTAGTCAAAGTAGCAGTGAAGGACCTGGCAGTGATAAAAACAAACCACTTTTACAGGAGCCTGTCACAGCTACAGTTGAGAGCTCAAATTGAGTGGAAAAGAAACATTAAGCTGCCAGAAGAGTGCCAGCAAGGGCCAAGCAAGCCAAAACAGATGTGTCAGAGCAGAATTTATTCTGGAGAAAACATAGTTCTTTACAAGAAGCACTCAGTCAAAGTAGCAGTGAAAGACCTGGCAGTGATAAAGGAAAAGGTAAAGGGAAAAATGTCTACCCAAGCCTGAGACAGAGAGGCATGCAAGAAAAACTGCAGTTCTTGCCAATTGATGCCACAAGCCAGGAACAGGCTGAATCCCATCAAAGCCAAGAAGAATTACCAACAAAAAAACAGCTGCTTTGACTAAAGTCCAAAGCACAGCCAGTTGAGCTACACTCCAGCAAGGTAGATGAGTTTGCTAAAAAAGGAGACTTGTCTCCCTTCATTATAGGCAGAGTGGAGATCCCACTGACAGTCAAGATTACAATGTCAAGAGCTCAAAAGACTATCACAATGCCTTCAGTGGAGTTTTGCAACATTAATAGGCACACCAAGAGGTTGCAGCACTTCTTCAAGAGCAGTGCCCAAGAAAATGCACTGGAATATTGCAAGGATTGGTTGCAAAGACTGGCAGATGAGGAGCTAGACCTTGCAGTGCCAGCTGAAGACCAGGATGTGTGGGAACAAGCAAATAAACAGTGGCACAAAGTCATTTGGTTCCTGCCAAAGTTGTGGAACCAGAGTATTGCAGCAGAAATTCTTATTGAGTGGTGTATTTTAATGAAGTTACTTGTTGAGTATGGGGTTGGGCTTAGTGTTGGTATAGGATATAGTGACTTGCATAGGTCAATATAATTGGTAATTGAGGTACAACTGAAGTTTCAATGGACATATATCAGTTAGTACACATGAAAAGTAAGAGAAACAGTTAAATCAGGAAGTAAGGAGTGTGAAAAAGAGGTAATAGCCAATTCATTCACCCAAATTTAGGAGGTGATAGAGTGTCTGGGATGAAAAAGTGAGTAAATTGGCAGGGAACCAATCAAAAGCCACTTATACATTGTTGTGATGAAAAATATTGACTAAATTTTTTGTAAAATCTGGGGTGCAACTATTTTTCTACAGTCTCCAAATGGTATCCCAATGGGATCTGTACCTCTTAGTCATGGAACTTCAACTTTGTGACACCCTTTTGACAGTATCATATTAAAAATTTTTCACAGGGTTACATTGTTGAAGGTCAATCTGTTTGCCCCGTGGACAAGACTGCTTTGACTCAATGCCATAATAGAAGAGAAAAAAGACCATGTGGCTATTGTGGCAAGCCTCTCAGCAAATGAAGCATGCAGACAGCATAGGAAGTATTACAAGCATCATGGCCAGTGTTTTGCCACCCAAGTATTATTTGATCATTCATTGGTCACTACTGTACCAACATTATCTTGCTGGCCAGTTGATACTTCTATATTGGCACCTGGCTCTCTTTGTCACCTTGTGCAGACTGAGTTAGGTGAGTTTGTGATGCCTTTAGGCGTACCTCAGCTCTCTGAATATGGCATGCAGAGTGATAGCTCTGACAAAGAAGGCTCACTGATGGATTTTGAGCCTATCTCCCCTAACAACAGTACCATGTGTGAGCCCAGTCAAATCCATATATGCAATGAGACAGCACCTGTTGAAACAAATGCCAAGGATACTTTAAGGAGCCAAGTGAGCCCAGTAATTGATCTACTGGTGAATGGTGTAATGTTGTGGCTAGAGATGAGGTGCGCTTCCACCAATATCAGTAATGGGGGCTTTGAGGATGTATTACTACTTTTTGCCAAAATCATACCAGGATGCAACTTACCATGTACATGGTACAAGTGGACAACCATCATGCAGCTGGCAACTTAGGATCCAGAGACTACCCTGATTCCAGCATGTGTTAACAGTTGCATAGTATCCACATCCAAAAAGGCTACCATTGCAACATGTCCAAATTGCCAGGAATCCACCACCATTGAGGGAAAACATTGTACACACTGCAGATATAATTCAGTGATACCCTGTCTGAGGAAGCTGATGCAGTCCAACAAATATTGCAAAGCTATTCAGTACCACATTCAGTATCAATCAAAAGCAAACATATCCAGTACATTTGATGGCAAACATTACAAACAACTAAGAAGCAAGGGCTACTTTGAAGGTATGTATGACCATGCCTTTGCTTTGGCACTTGACGGATTCTCATTGAACATGTACTTTACTAGCAAATCCTGTTGGCCACTGGTTCTAATCAATCTGAGACTGCCACCCATCTGATGGTATCAGAGCATTTATCTGATGGCAGTCTCACTGGTATCTGGGCCTAAATTACCATCCAACTTGGATGTGTTGTGTTGTATTATGATTAGTTTGGGGCTTATTCCACAATGTAGAGGCTAATCAACAATATATAACAACTTCCAGTCTGCTAATACTGAAATAGTTATTGGGAGTTTGATATACTGATAGAAGATATAACTTTCACTAATTTCCTCAATCTTAGGCTCAAAATATACTGTAGGCAGTGTTTATCACTTCTACAGCAGTGTTCTGACCTTCTGTTGACTGATGGGCTTATTTACTTTTATAGTGTCTTTTCCTTATTTGGAAGTCACTTTCCTTTCTGAGAAAATATTTCCTAATATGGAAATTTTGAGCTCCCCTTTGACATAAAGGGGTGTGTTGTAGAAGTCTCTAAAGGGGTGTCTTTAGAGTAAAGGGGCTTCTTGTAATGGTGTCTAAAGTGGACTTTACACTAAAGGGATGCCTAAAGGGGCTTCTTTAGAGTAAAGTAGTTTCTTGAAGGGGTCTCTAAAGGGGTCTTTAGACTAAAGGGGTGTCTAAAGGGGTGTCTTTAGAGTAAAGGGGTTGAGGGGACTTTTCTGACAAAAAAGTGGTAGTTTCTTGTAGAACTTAGATTGGATTCTTATGAGCTTTGCAGTCTCTGTACTGATGTAGTACCAATCAAAGTCAGAATACTCAACAGTAGAAGTGATGCAGGGGAAGTCTTACAACCCTTAAACTTGTAATTGTAGTGTGGAGATTCTGGAACAAGAGGCTCTCTCTTTATTTTTCAGCTGGAGAAGTCATATATATGAAAATGTTGAAGAATCAAAGTTTTTGGGCAATTGTGCAATCAATACACATGATACAAAGCTAAAATTTTGCAGTGGCGCAGATCAAGCATAGGAGCAGCACCTGTAAAAATTTCACGTGATATGATTGGCTGTTTCAAAAGTTACATGCAATCAAAGTAACCATAGTAATCCTAGCAATAAGGCATAGTATATATAATAATTGGACTCTTTTGGTCATTACTCCTTAAGTACTGCTTCAAATGAGCTGTAATTTGAAAGATGTGTTGGCTACTACGTGTTCTGTATGCAATAATATTCTTGGGTGGATTGCTTCTCAGGGTTTGGGGCATATGTTCTTCAAAGTTGGAAATTCTTGATCTATCACTTGTGTGTTGCAATAGCAAAAAGCAAAATAAAGATATGAGTGCAATATTGGTTTAGAGATATTGTAGTAATGGAGTACTCTCCATTACCACAGATGGCTACCTGTTTCCATTGCTGGATGAATTTTGTATGCCTTCCAGCAGGATAATGGTAAATGGCTGTCATGTAAAAGCACAGGCTATTATCTCCATTGGTGATACCCCAGCCATCAGCAAGATAGCAGGTTTTTCTGGGCACAATGGACAATATTTCTGTTGAATATGTGAGATCCAGGGGATCTACTCCATCACTCACACACATTATGATTACCCAAGCAATTGACTTGTTCTGTTGGATAGTGCCACATTGAGCCATGAGTGCCAAACAATGCCATAGTGTGCCAGGGAGGCCAAGTGAGCATATACTTAGCCACAGAGTTGCAACATAGCTCTGCATCTTCATGCAAAGCAGCCCCTGTGTTTCACCCATTATGTTAGAGAAAATCCACTTTTTGACCTCTTTTTTAGGTCAATGTTGTACAGGAAGTGTAAGAGGACAGAAGGACTGTAGACATGCATCAGGTACTCAATGCCCATGGCACTACAAATCTAGCTCATGTGGCTTGTAACATGCCACAAAATTGCATGGCACCATCTTGGTCCACTGGTACTATCTGGCACTATATTGAATTATTAGCCCTAAAGTAAGATCAATAGAAAGCACTTATAGTGCCAGATAGTACCAGTGGACCAAGATAGTGCCATGCATTTTTGTGACATGTTACAAGTCACAGGAGCTAGATTCAGAGTGCCATGGGTATGGAGTACCAGATGCATATCTTCAATCCTTTTGTACTCTTACACATCTTGCACAACATTGATCCACAAAAAATATCAAAAAATGGATTTTCTCCTGCATCATAAGTGAAACACAGGGGCTACTTTGCATGAAGATGCAGAGCAATGTTTCACACTCTGTGGCCAAGTATAGGTTCACTTGGTCTCTCCGGCACACTATGGCATCATTTAGCACTCATGGCTCAATGTGGCACTATCCAACAGAACAAGTCTAATATATTGCAGGGTATCTGCTACCCTAAGTACTTCTCACTGGCTCCAATTTTTATTCATATGCATATTCAACAATACAAATGCAAAGACTGGATGAACTGGATATGAATTTATTCAAGTGGTATTCTAAAGCCATTCCTACCAAGGGTACATTGGAAGCATTGGGAGTTGTATGTGGACATTTTAGGAATATTTATCCGGATGCAGATCACCAATGCCAACATGAAACATCTACAGCGGATGTGTGAGGAGTTTGTGACAGGATATGAGCTGCTGTACTACAAGCATAAAGCTGAATGTATGGATCTCTGCCGCTACTCTATCCATTCTCTACTCCATCTTGTACAGTGTGGGGACAATATTGGGCCTTGCTTCACCTTTTGGGAGTTTCCTATGGAGCAGATGTGTGGGGAGGTAGGAAGACAAGTCAAGTTGCAGGTGCTACCATATCCTAATTTCATCAAGAATATTACCTTCAAGTCTCTCATGGATGTGACCAGTTGGCACATGGAGGACAGCCAAAAAGAGTTGGAAAAAACTGATGACAAATGTGCACATGGAGACACCTATGCCTATGGCATTAAGAAGCTAAGCAACCCCAATGCATGTGTAATCAGGTAAGTAATGCAAAGTTAGGTTGTGTGTAACAAGCAACTAATTTTCATCAGGAAAACTCTACCAAGATATGCCGGATTTCTCATGGTCACATGCCAACTTCTACATCATTCAATACAAAATTCACACAAACAAAAGTCAGAGGACACCAATAAGGGGGACTACAAGCCAGCAGGGAGTAGGAATATATCAGACTTGTTTGGTTGGATAGTGCCACATAGTGCCAGCCTGTTTATAGTGCCAGATTGATCTGGCACTCTATGGCACCATCTGGCACTATAGTTTCTGCCATTATGCCAGTGGTATGTTATAGTTACTAGACTTGTTCCGTTGGATAGTGCCACATTAAGCAATAAGTGCCAAATGATGCCATAGTGTGCCAGGGAGTCCAAGTGAGCCTATACTTGGCCACAGAGTGTGAAACATAGCTCTGCAACTTCATACAAAGCTGCTCCTGTGTTTCACCCATTGTGTTGAAGAAAATCCATTTTTTGACCTTTTTATTTAGGCCAATGTTGTGCAGGATGTGTAAGTGCACAAAAGGATTGAAGATATGCATCTGGTACTCCATACCCATGGCACTCTGAATCTAGCTCCTATGGCTTGTAACTTGTCATAAAAACTCATGGCACTATCTTGGTCCACTGGTACTATCTGTCATTATAAGTGCTTTGTATACATCTTACTTTAGGGCTAATAATTAAATATACTGCCAGATAGTACCAGTCAACCAAGATAGTGCCATGGCTTTTTCTAACATGTTACAAGCCACAGGAGCTAGATTCAGAGTGCCATAGGTATTGAGTACCTCATGCATGTCTTCAGCTCTTCTGTGCTCTTACATATCCTGCACAACATTGATCAACAAAAAAACGTCAAAAAATGGGCTTTCTCCTGCATAATAGGTGAAACACAGGGGCTGCTTTGCATTAAGATGCAGAGATATGTTTTACACTCTGTGGCCAAGTATAGGTTCACTTGGCCTCTCTGGCACACTATGGCATCATTTGGCACTCATGGCTTGATGTGGCACTATCCAATGGAACAAGTCTACTAGGAATTTTACTCAATCATATTTATGTTGCTCACAGTAGCTCTTTTGTTGCTTTATTTACTCTTCATAATGCTCCAGACACATTTCTCTCAGTGGATGTCTTCTTGTATGAATGTACTGTGCAGTGATAAGAATCTTAACTATTTTACCTATTCTGCTGTTTTCTCCTATATATGACTTTCCTCTATATTTACCTGCCAATATGCTGAATCTCTTAGATATCCTATTGTATGATCTACCCTCACTCTGAAATGACTTAATATCTGATTGTTGAGCTTCTACTTCCCGCTAAGCACACCATTCCTTGGCTCCCTATAACCTATAATACATCCTAATCTCTAACAATTCACTCCTATAGTAGTTAAGTCTGCAATATATTTCTCCCCTCTACTGAGTTCTGGATGATTCTCTACCCAGGGTGCTTTGTCATGCCTACTTCCAGCAAATGGCCCACTAAACCAGATGATGATACCCTCAATGTCAGACAGTGCTTGAAACTTCACACAGTGTGCCTTGTACTTGCCAGAATAAAATACCTCTGCCCTCTTGAAGGTCTGCTAACCTTTACTGGAAAGGTATCCAAAATACTCCTTATATGGCACCTGTTGCTGAACACTCTGGGATATAGAAGTCTATTGGAGCTTCTGAACCTAGTACTCCATGATTGCTTTAACTCATTCCTACCCTCTGCGAGGTGGTTCTCCATTGCTGTCTGCTGGGAATGAAAGCTTCTAGGACTCTTGTTGCCATGGATGGTGGGATGAAACCTTGTGGGGAAATAGATCTTGTAATAGCAGAGTAGCTTAACAAGGGATCTTCTTGAGTAGATTGGGGTAGAAGGTCCACAGTACTTAGTATAGATCTCTTCTAGTGTGTCAAAAAAAATCCAGTGGTAGCGATGGGAGTGATGAGAAAAGACCATTCTGATGAGTAAGTCATATTAAAATTGGTAGATCATTGGGCTGAGGTGATTTGGCTTGATTAGCTTTATTTATATGATTTTCCATACATTATGATTATATCTCCATCAATTGCCATGTTGTTGTATCCAGGAGAAAGGTGTAATAAGCTCTTGAATGAGTTAACTGAACCTAAGTGACAACTATGTGCAGAATCTTAGCATTGTCAAGAGTGACAGAAATACTAGCAGAGAGGTTCTGGTCTAACATTAGTCTTATAGATAGCTGAATTGGGTGATAAAGGCAACAGAGTAGGTTTACCATGCAGGCTAGGCTTGGTGTTCTTGAGAGTGCTAGATATGCTAAGCTTGGGTGGAAACTAGAATGGATTTGGTGAATTCTTAGTTTTGTTGAGGCACACACTAAACCTAAAGGTTCAGTAAACGTTATTTATACTTTTCTGATTGAGTTACATTAATAAGCGCCAAGAGACTGGACTAGTTGAAATCTGTTGGGATGCTGATAGATGCATAAGATAAATGAAAAATTGCATCATTAATCAACTGATGTCTTGGCAACTGCTAAGTGGTTGGATAAATCTCAGATGGCTAATCATTTGGAAAGGCTTAGCAGCTCAGCTGAGGATGTAATAATCACATGAAAATTGATCAGGTGTGACAACTAAAAATAGATTCTGAGAAGTGATAAAATAAACTGTAACAGGGATTAGTTATGTTTGGGTTAGGGAAAATCAGTTAGGATACCAAATTTTCTAACAAAGTGAAATTGGCCAAGTTTTAAATTTAGATGCACAACACATATATCCCATCATTATGTCACAAATGTCATCCTAAAATAATGACTTGGTATATTTATTGATCTTTTACTCACAAGTCTATAATCAAATAGGAAATCTGCAACTTATGTGATCTGATCTGTGTCAATGCAATCCAAGATGCATCATGCATAATAGACTTGTTCCATTGTACCGTGCCAGGGTGCGTGGCGCAATCTGTGGCTGTTAAGAACAATCGGGCGCAATATTATTGCTACCAGAAGGCAGGATTGTTCTTGGACAATTTTGCACTATGCGGGACAATCTTGCACACTATGGCACAATCTGACACAATGAGGTTGGCACAGATGATTGCGCCAACTTGTAATGTTTGCATCATGTGCACAATTGGATACCGCTATTATGGCAGGTAAAATCCGGTATTTGGATATGTTTCTTTAATGTAAATGGAAATAAATGTGTATGACACTATAAACTACACTGATGCTTACCATTTTGGTTACCCTGACTCCAATTGGACGGTATCTCAGTGGTTAATTGGTCCAAAAGTATCCTGAAGCTGGCAGCCCCCAATTGGCTCATTGACTACTATAAAAGCTACCTGATTTGCCATCAAATATCCCATTTTGCCCATTGAGCAAGTAAATCCCTGATCCTAGTGATTGGACAAGGTGTCATAGCTAGCACGCAAGCAATTGTGTAGGTGCAAAACAGATTCAATAGCTGCACTGGTATTACAGATGATGCATATATATGCAGGGTGTTTATTTATAGAGGTTCTGTCTCAAATGTGAGAGGACCTTGATATTACTTATATCAAACATTTGATGATCACTGATTTGCAATGGCTCAATTTGGATTGCAAAAAAAATGGGTTGTTGGGATCATTACAAATAATAGTAATTCAAAGCAATCTCATCATCTTCTCCTGGGTTTTTTTCTCACAGGGATTACTACTGAAGCATTTGGTAGTGGCTCACTTTGCACACCTATACTACTTCCTGGCTGACTATCATCTTGGCTACTTGTGTATTTGTAGTCAGTATTTTGCCTCCTAGTTGATGAGTGCAATGCTGCAGCTTGGCCATGCTGAATTGCTCCAACTGAACCAACTGAACCGGCCTGTAGTGCCACATGCTGACGCGTTCTTTTATTTACCAGGGGCTCTGGTGGTTGAGGCACTTCATGTTGGTCATTATCAGTCAGTTCACCAGAAGTAACTTGCTGATGGTCAGGCAAAACGGCATGCGCAGACGCACCTTGACGTGTCGCAATGGCCCTTGGCTGAGTTTGATGCAATGCTGCATGTTGACGCAACTTGGTCTGCTCCTATGGACTTGTGTCTAAATGAGCAGTTTGGCAACTTCTTGTAGCTTTGCTCTGAAGCGCGTGCGTTGACTTAATGTGAGGCATTCTGGTAAAGGGTGTTGGCATGGTCTGGACTGACGTGCACCGGCACGCTGTGGTTGCAAGAGATGGTAGGGAATCCAGCAAGGTGTGCTGGCGCAATATGGATGATGTTGCGCGCGGTCTGTATTCTTCCTGCTGAAGCTCACCATCTGATTCCTCATGGTATTCACTTACCCTCTGTCTGATACTTTGGAGCTGTTGCCTGGATGAGTCCTGTGTATATTGCTCTTGGAAGCCACTTAGCTCTACTAATATATCACGTAGTACATTAGTCATTTGAGGCAAAACCTCATTCAAAATCTCTTTGGTTCCCAAAGATCAGGCACAAACGGACAAGTCCAGCCCGTACTGTGCAAATTGCGCGCAAAATTGTTCCTGCGCGGCTTCTTTGTCAAATCCCCTAACTCTCAGCTCATTCTTGATTTCAATACTTGTCTTGTTATATATCTTCTTACATACATTGGCTGGCATCTTGATGTAGAACTCATACCACAGCTTTCTACTCAAAATCTTCCATCTTTGTTGACTCTCTGAGGTGTCTTGTTTTGCTAGATTAATCAGTAGTGCCCAAATATCTGTATGAAGGCTCATCATAGACACTTAGGCCATACTAAAATCATTTGGCAAGAACTCAAACAGATCCAACATTGACTTTTCTGGTCCGTACTGCGCTTGTGAGCTGGGGGATGGGTTTTGTCTGGGTTGTACTAAAGATGAGTTGAGGCTTGGTATGGGGACCATAGCAACGGATTTGGATACTTATACAGCAGTATATTGGCATCAACCTGGTCTTATATGAAATATATATGAGAACTAATGTGATTGTTGAATTTTCCATATATTATGCATGATGCATCTTGAATTGCGTTGACACGGATCAGATCACATCAATCGCAGATTTCCTATTTGATTATAGACCTATGATTAAAGCATCAATAAAAGTACCAAGGCATTGTTTGCGGATGATTTTTGCAACATAACAATGGGATACATGGCAATTGATGGAGATTTAACCATAATGTATTAAAAATCAGATAAATAACGCAGATTGCGCCAAATCAATTCAAACCACCTCTATACAATCATCCACCAATTTTAATATGACTTACTCATCTGATTGGTCTTTGCTCATCAATCCCATCACTACCACTGGATTTCCTTTTGATACACTAGAGGAGATCTATTCCAAGTACTGTGGACCAGCAACCCCAATCTACTCAAGGAGATCCCTTGTTAAGCTTCTCTGCTATTACAAGAAATATTGCCCTACAAGGTTTCATCCCACCATTCATGGCAACAAAAGTCCTAGAAGCTTTCATTCCCAGCAGACAGCAATGGAGAACCACCTTGCAGAGGGTAGGAATGACTTAGAGCAAGCTTGGATTACTAGGTTCAGAAGCTCCAATAGGCTTCCATATCCCAGAGTATTCAGCAACAGGTTCCATATCAGGAGTATTTTGGATACCTTCCCAGTGAGGATTAACAGACCTTCTAGAGGGCAGAGGCACTTTTATTCTGGCAAGTACAAGGCACACTGTGTGAAGTTTCAAGCACTGTCTGACATTGAGGGTAACATCATCTGGTTTAGTAGGTCATTAGCTGGAAGTAGGCATGACAAAGCACTCTGGGTAGAGAATCATCCTGAATTCAGTAGAGGGAGAAATGCATGGCAGACTTAGCCTATATAGGAGAGGATTGTCAGAGATTAGGATGTATTACAGCTTATAAGAAGCCAAGGAATGGTGTGCTTAGCAGGAAGCAGAAGCTCTACATTGAGATATTTAATCATTTCAGAGTGAGGGTAGAGCACACATTTGGATATCTGAAGAGATTCAGCATATTGGCAGGTAAATACAGAGTAAAGTCATATATAGGAGAAAACAGCAGAATAGGCAAAATAGTTAAGATACTTCTTAATGCACAGTATGTTCATAAAAGAAGACATCCACTGAGAGAAATGTGTCTGGAGCATTATGAAGAGTAAATAAAGCAAGGAAAGCACTATTCTGAGCAACATAAGTGAGATTGAGTAAAATTACCAGTAACTGTATCATACCACTGGCATCATGGTAGAAATCATAGTGCCAGATAGTGCCATAGAGTGCCAGATCAATCCAGCACTATAAGCAGGCTGGCACTATGTGGCACTATCTAACGGAACAAGTCTAATATATGGAAAATTCAACAATTACATTGGTTCTCATATATATTTCATATAAGACCAGGTTGATGCCAATGCACTACTGTATATGTATGCAAATATGTCACTATGGTCCCTATGCAAAGTCTCAACTCATCTTTAATACAACCCAGACAAAACCCATCCCCCAGCTCACAAGCACAGTCCGGACGGTAAAAATTGATGTTGGATCCATTTGAGTTCTTGCAAGATGATTATGGTATGGCCCAAGTGTCTATGATGAGCATTCATACAGATATTTGGTCACTACTCATTAATCTAGCAGAACTAGATACCTCAGAGAGTTGACAGATATGGAAGAACCTGGGTAGAAAGCTGTGGCATGAGTTCTACATCAAGATGCCAGCAGATATATGTAAGATGATATATAACAAGACAAGTATTGAAATCAAGAATGAGCTGAGAGTGAGGGGATTTGATGAGGAAGCCATGTGGGAACAATTTTACACATGGTTTGCTCAGTACAGGCTAGATATGTCCATTTATGCCTCAACTCTGGGAACCAACAATATTTTAAATGATCTTTTGCCTCAAATTACTAATGTAGTATGTGATATATTAGTAGAGCTAAGTGGCTTCCATGAGCAATATAAACAGAACTTGTTCAGGCAACAGTTCCAAAGTATCAGACAGAGGTAAGTGATTACCTTGAGGAATCGGAATAGGAGCTTTGAGAGGAAGAAAACAGACTGTGAGTAGCAACATCTAGATTGCACCAACATGCCTTGCTAGATTCCTTACCATCCCGGCAACTTAAGCATGCCAGCACACGTCAGTCCAAACTATGCCAACACCTTTTGCAAGAGCACCTTGCATCAAGTCAATGTATATTGGGTTGACATGCATGCTACAGGGCAAAACCATCAGAACTTGCCAAACTGCTAATTTAGACACAAGTCCATTGGAGTGGGCCAAGTTGTGTCTACAAGTGGCATCACATCAAATTCAGCCAAGGGCCATGCAAGCACATCAAGTCACATCTGCGCATGCCATGACACCTGACCATCAGCAAGTTTCTTCTGGTGAATTGACTTATGATGACCCACATGAAGTGCCTCCACCACCAGAGCCTTTGGCAAGTAAACAACACATGAGCGCATAGCACTGCAGGCTGGCTTAGTTTGCATTATCTGGAGCAACTCAGCATGGCCAAGCTGTGGAATTGCACTTGTCAACTAGGAGGCAAAATACTGACTACAAATGCGCAAGTAGCCAAGAGGATATGCAACAAGAAAGTAGCTTAGGTGTGCAAAGTAAATCACTACCAAATGCTTCAGTAGTAATCCCAGTAAGAAAAAAACCTAGGAGAAGATAATGCAATTGCATTGAATTGCTATTATTTGTCATGATCCAAACAACACATTTTTTTTGCAATCTCCATTGAGTCATTGCATATCAGTGATCACTAAAATTTTGATATAAGCAATATCAAGGTTGTCTCACATTTGAGACAGGGCCCCTGTGAATAAACACCCTGTATATGTA
>MCFE01000915.1:0-26570 GCA_002104905.1 Basidiobolus meristosporus CBS 931.73
AGTTACCATCCTGAATAGCCTGACAGACAAGTTTCAGGCCTTGCATCAACCCTAGAGTCCAGAACTGAAGATTTGACCTTAAATTTTGTATATGGAAGGCTCCTGGATGAAAAATTAAGAAAATCAAGCGCTGTGGTGGTGTATAGGTCCAAGGGAGAGATACATCCAACACTTCTCAAGTGTTTTGTGTGTGGGGTGTTCACTGGGTGCAATAATCTCTGGCAAAAGCTTGCTAGGAATACTTGGGTTCTATCTCTAATCTAATGTGAAGGGGAATAAAGCCACAAGCTTGTCAAGAGAAAACTATTGAGCTACAATCCCCAACTTAGTTGGCGTCTTAACAAAAGTATGTGCTGGGTTCAGCATCCTTTAAGATGACAATGTACTAAAGCTTCCAAAGTCAAAACAACTGTGAATTCCACTAGCAGGGACTTGATAAGAATGCAGCTGTGGTCCATAGTTACAAAGACAGAAAAGTATCTTTGCCTGTACAAGAACAAACCTGGGAAAGAATCAAATATAATAAAAGATACCTACTCTGAGTATTCCTCACAAGTAGTGCCTCCAAGGTTGGTTGGCTGTCAGTGTGGTTTCCTGGGAGTGTCCTGTGGTTGGAAGTTCAGGTAGCAGCAGGCAGCAGTGATCACACTAATCAACAAGTTGGTATATTGATAAAAGGTATGATGAATTATTGTTGAGGGATAGCCTCCCTTATATACTTTTCTTACTGACTAAGTGATTACTAATCATGGTGTTCTAAAAGGTTCTGGACATCAATTGAAATCCTCATGACATCAGAATGACCTAAGAATGTTCTAAGTAGGTGCTGGAAGGTTCTAAGAGGCACAGCACATCCAACCAATAAGGAATCAGTATTCTGAAGCCTGTGTAACATAGGGATACCATATATGGTATGGAAATGGTAGGGATGGTGACACAGGTTGCTCATGTTTCACAGGTGCTGGCACGGGTACTTGCCTAATATAGAAGCACTTATAGCTAGTAATCTTACATAAAGTGAGGGGTAACTTATGCAATAAGGTAAGCAGGTATGATAGTCAACTGGCTTATGGGATAGTACTGATCAGATAAGACAAATGGGATAAAACTAAAATAAGTGTAATAGAGATATAGGGGAGTAGAAAATATGGGAATGGGCACATCTGTTAGTGGGTGTCACTGTCACCCCACTACAGCGCAAATAAGAAGGAAGATGAAAATGCTTTAATAAGCAATGATAACCAACAAAGGAGGTACCCAAAACCCTGCAAAGGCAACAGCAACCTGCTTTGCAACTACTGCAAAAGGAAAGGACACACATCAGACCGGTGTCTCAAAAAAGAATGATAATCAGCAAAAGAAGCCTGAATATGGAAATGCTGCAACAACTGAAGATAGACTATTCATATCTGCACTAAATATGACCACAAACAAGGCTTCTCAGACTTGATATATTGACTCTGGAGCATCTCAACACTTTACACACCAAAAAGAACTTTTAACCCAATTTCAAGAAATTCCATTATAGAAGGTTTTCATGGGTGACAATAGAAAACTTGATGCAGTGGGAGAAGGAACTATCCAAGTAAACCTAAGAAGCAGTGAAGGAAGCCATACACTGACTTTCAAAGAAGTACTCTATGTACCAGAAATAGCCAAGAACCTACTATCTGTAAGTAAGGCCACTGCAGAAGGACTCAGTTTCAGCTTTGACAATTCTGGATGCAAGATCACTGATCAAAATGGTGCCCATATGGCTTTGGGTATCAGAGATCAGAATTTATACAAGTTGACTTATATTCCATCATATTTGGAAGCCAATATAAGCAACTTAAAAGAAGAAACCCCACTGCTTTGCCACAGGAGATTTGGGCACATCAATTTTGATTATTTGCGCAAAATGTTCAAAGATCAGCTAATTTCTGGAGTAAAAATTGACCCCCAGCTAACTTGTAGCACTTTGAAGCCTGCATATATGGGAAACAAGCCAGACAACCATTCAAGAGCTCTGGGCTGATCAAAACTAAGAAAAAATTAGATCTAATTCACTCAGATCTCTGTGGACCTATGCAAAATTTATCCTTAGGTGTGATGAAGTATTTAGTCACTTTTGTTGATGATTATACAAGATACACATGGGTCTACTTCATGGAGAGAAAGGAAGAAGCTCTGTCTAAGTTCAGTGAGTTTAAAGCCATGGTGGAGAGAGAAACTGGTGGGAAAATCAAGAAAATATGCCCCAACAATGGTTGACAATATACCTCAAAACTCTTCATCCACTTCTGCAAAACTCATGGGATAAAGCAAGAGACTACTGTACCATACTCCCCACAGCAAAATGAAGTAGCAGAACATGCTAGCAGATCAATAATTGATATGGCAAGATCTATAATCCATGATCAAAAATTATCTTATGATTGTTAGACAAAATCAGTTGCCACTGCTGTATATCTTAAAAATCGGAGTTATAACAGAATACTCTGTGATTCTACTCCATTTGCAGCATGGTATACATACAGACCAAGTGCAGAACATCTAAGAATATTTGGGTGTACAGCATATGCCAAGAAACTGCCTTGAAATCAGTCAAAATATGAGCCAAAAGTGCAAAATGCATATTTCTGGGCTACTGCAATGCGAGTAAAGCATACAGACTCTACAATACCAAAGCAAAGAGGTTAATCA
This sequence comes from Basidiobolus meristosporus CBS 931.73, assembly GCA_002104905.1. NCBI lineage: Eukaryota > Fungi > Basidiobolomycota > Basidiobolomycetes > Basidiobolales > Basidiobolaceae > Basidiobolus > Basidiobolus meristosporus. The sequence continues at coordinate 2,686 of MCFE01000915.1, forward strand.
AGTTCAGGGATATGCTGTTTGATGAAAACTCAAAATTTTCACAAAAAATAACATCAGATGATAACAAAAATCTGATCTCAAATCCACCAATTGTCAGGATTAAATCAGAGCAAAACAATGAATATTTTTTCACTCCAGAGGACTCTACAACCATGGTTCAGCCTGAATCAGTGCCCAGGAATATCCCAGAAGTGATCATTCCAGTATCAAATGCCCAGAAATCCAATTGGACTAGAAATAGCCCAAAATAACTGTATCAATGAGGGTACAAAGTTGGCCTATGCCTATTCAGTCCATATTGATTAGCCCCGGACTGTAAAAGAGGCCCTAAATAGCCCTCAGACAAAGTTTTGGAGATCTGCAATGACTAAGGAATATCAGGCCCTGATGGAAAATCAAACTTGGGACTTAGTCAAATTACCAATCAACCAAAAATCAATTGGATGCATATGGGTCTTCAAGACAAAATACAAGGCTGATGGTACAATTGAAAGATACAAAGCAAGACTTGTAGCCAAAGAATACTCTCAAGCACAAGGATTTGACTATACTGAGACATTTGCACCAGTAGCCAAGTTTAATTCCATCAGAGTAATATTGGCTATTGCAGCCAAATATAAGTTTTTTATTCATCAAATGGGTGTAAAAACTGCATTTTTGAATGGAGAACTTGATGAGGACCTGTATGTGGACAAACCCAATGGGTTTGTTGGCCAACATAGTCCCCATTTGGTCTGCAAGCTTAAAAAGTCACTATATGGTCTCAAACAATCACCAAGAGCCTGGAATTGCAAGATAGACTCTTATTTAGAATCTTTGAGATTCAAAAAGAGTAATGCTGACTATAGTATATACTATAAGCTAGATAGAGCAAATCCAGTTCTATTAGCTCTATATGTGGATGATCTTATTATAGCCGCTAATAACCTAGAAACATTGGAAGAGACTAAATCCAGCGTATCTAAGGAGTTCAAGATGTCAATGTGGTAGGATAAACATACCTCCCACAGACAAGTTTATTCATATAGCCATTATGATATACTTATCCCTATTTTATCTTATCCATATTATCCCATTCTTCTTTTGCCCATATTATCAGTATTATCACCATATGATGTTTACCCTGATTAGGAAACAACATATCAATCAAGGTTGGAGAGCTACTCAGTGTATCACCATCTGTAAGAAAGACTCTGGATGAGCACATCAGAATAAGAAACCATCTAATTAAAGCAACCCAAGGCAACCAGGTCAGGACAGCTCAAGGAAGCCAAGATATCAGTAAGCTGCATCAAAGCCAGAAACACTACTACTCAGTGGCAACTGCAACAACTACAGGAACTGGGCATAATCAAGAAATCCTATGTCATATAAACAGTGGATCTGAGATATTTGTGATGCCTTTGGAGGCTTGTAACCAACTACCATTCAATGACCTATTGCCCATAGACACCAATATCAATAGGAGGTTCAAGGATGCCAACTCAGGGAAATCAAAGCTTTTATGAATTATTCACAGTTTCCCTCTCATCATTGAAGGAATACCCCATGAGATCCCAGTATTCATTTGTGCAAAGTCTAACTTTGAATTACATCTTGGAAGACCATGGGAGGTGAAAGCAAGAGCAACTGCAGTGAACTACCCAGATGGTTCAGCATGGTACACTATATACTCAGAGAGCCCAGGACTAACAGCAACCTTCTGTGGTGTGGACTCAAACAATATTAGATAAATGACATCATGTGGATTTCTATCTCAAGAAAAGAAAGGTAGCTTCATTGAGGATGACTGAGAGAGCTCTTCATTCTCCATACTTACAGTGGTTAGCTAAAAAGTTTCAGGGAACTTTTTAGCTCCAGTTGGGGGTGGATGTGGTAGGGTAAACATACCTCCCACAGACAAGCTTATTCATATAGCCATTATGATACACTTATCCCTATTTTATCTTATCAGTATTATCCCATTCTTCTTTTGTCCATATTATCAGTATTATCCCCATATGATGTTTACCCTGATTAGTTATTGGCATTAGTTGTCCCAGATGTTATTCAGCTTTGTGATCAGTATATGTATCTACATAAGGCAAGTACCTACATCAGTACCCATAACACATGACCTAGGTCTGTGTTACCATCCCTACCATTTCAATACCATATATGGTATTCCTATGTTGTACAGGTCTCGGACTACTGATTCCTGATTGGTTGGATGTGCTGTGCCTTTTAGAACCTTCCATGACATTCTTGGCATATTTTTAGCTCATAGTCATGTTATCAAGAATTCCACTGATGCCTAGAACCTTCTAGAACCTTGTCATTAGTAATCACTTGGCAATCAGGAAAAGTATTTAAGGGAAAGCAATCCCTCATCAATAAATCATCACTTCTATCTGTAACACTTCTACCTTATTGATTAGCAGTTGATCACTGCACCTGCCTTCATCAGTCAGTTAGCTTGAAATGCCCCATGTAGAACTTGGTCATCAGTATAGGGATATTGTTGAAAAGCAAAGCATTGCCCCCAGTGGAAAGCATTTGCGCCAACAGATACAGTTTATCATTTATAAAAGCCACTTACTGATCTTCAACTGAGGGTACTGCTTTTACTACACTCTCATCTGCCTCAGGAAAATGGTCAGCTAGCAGCTGCGCAAAAATTTCCAATTGCCCATGTAACCAAGAGCCTGAGGAGTCTGTATTATTCCTTTCAGTGGGCACACTGTCTACAGAGCCTTTTTTGGTTGTAGCCCTGCTTGTTGCAGTGATTATCCATCAAGCTGTTGTCCAACTGTTTTTCTGCTGCTGTCAGTAGTGGGATTTGGTTGGGAACCAAACAGCTTTGCTTTATCTTTTGGCAGCATATATACAGAAGTGAGTCAAACCAATGGTGATATGGTGTTACATATACATGTGTATGTGATGCCACAACTTCATTTATGATGCTTTCTATGGCAGGTTATCATTGCATCCTGCATTCATGTAGGTGTTGATGTCTCAAATACAAGACTGTCTTAAACTCACATAAGTATTGAAAAAAAGTGATATACTAGTGTTACATTGAGTAGCAAAGTAATTGCCGCATGGACAAGACTACTTTGATTCAACAATGTAAGAGAAGAGAAAAAAGGCCATCTGGCTATTGTGGTAAGCCCCTGAGCCATGAAGCATGCAGACAGCATAGGAAGTATTACAAGGATTGCAGCCAGTGTTGTGCCACACAAGTTATATTTGACCATTCACCAGTCACTTCTGTATTAACAATATCTTGCTGGCTATTTGATATTTCTATATCAGCTTCTGACCATTCATGTCCCCTTGCACAAACAGAGTCAGGAGAGTTGTAACACCATTAAGCTCTGTTGTGTTGTATTATGCCTAGTTCAGGGCTTGTTTTACAATGCAGAGGCTATTCAACAATATACAACAACTTCCAGGATGCTAATACTGAAATAGTTCAATGGGAGTCTGAAATACCAATAGAAGATATAACCTTCACAAACATCCTCAATCTTAGGCTCAGAATATACTTTAGACAATGTTTCTCACTTCTACAGCAGTATTCTGACCTTCTGTTAAGTATTGGGCTTATTTACTTTTAAAGTTACTTTCCAGTATTTGGAGAACACTTTCCTTTCTGAGATAATTTTTCAAATATGAAAAATCTGAGCTCCCTTTAACCTACGGGGGTGTGGTGTAGAAGTCTCCAAAGGGGTCTTTAGACCCAAAGGGTTGCCTAAAGGGGTGTCTTTAGAGTCAGGGGCTACTTACAGTGGTACTGGCAAATCATGTGATGTTGTGGCTAGAGTAGTGGCACATTTCCATTTATATTAGTAATAGGGTTTTGGAGGATTTAATGCTACTTCTTGCCAAAATGATTCCAGGATGCAACATACTACACCCATGGCATAAATGGAAAACCATCATGTGGCTGGCAACATGTGACCTGGATACTGTCCTGATACCAGCATGTGATAATAGTTGCATGGCATTCATATCAGGAAATGCCACCATTGCAATGTGTTCAACTTGTCAGGAATCCACCAACATTGGGCAAAACATTGTTCACACTATGAATATATTCCAGTACCCCACATAAAAAAGCTCATACAGTCTGACAACTATTGTAAAGCTATAAATTACAACACTCAGCATCAATCAAGTGCAAACATATCTGATAAATATAATGGCAAACATTACAAACAGCTAAGAATCACAGGCTACTTTGAATATATGTTGGACCATGACTTTGCCTTGGCAATTGATGGATTCTTATTAAGCAAGTACTCTGGCAGCAAATCCTGCTGGCCATTGATTCTCATCAACCTGAATATGCCACCTATCTTACAGTATCAGAGCAAGAATCTGATGGTAGTCTTGCTGGTATTTGGGCCTAAATCACCATCCAACCTAGATAGCTACCTGTATCCATTGCTGAATGAACTTCATATACTTTCCTGCAGGATAACAGTAAATGGCCATCATGTAAAAGTGTATATTATTATCTGCATTGGAAACACCCCTGCCATCAGCAAGATAGACAGCTTTTTTGGACACAATGGATGGTATTGCTGTTAAATGTGTGAGATTCAGGGGACTTTGTCATTAACTCACATACATTATTATTACCCAAACATCAACACTAAAAACATCTTTTCCACAGAGAGAACATACAGAAGACAGCATGCCATTGTGGCAAAGTTGGCAAGCTATAAGCCATTGGCCAGAATATTGGATTAATTGGAAACTGGAGATATTTATGATGCAGGGTATCTGTTGGAGCAAAAACTTTTCTTTGCAAGCAATGCAATTGCTTTCAACTATATTCCTAAACCTTTGACCAAGCTGTTTATGGGGCATTTCAAGTTAAATCAGCCGTTAGAGATACTGGTGAAGTTTGAAAGAATTGGCAAGATATTAAAGAGTATCTGTGGTAATGGAAAGCACTCCATTACTACATATCTCTAAACCAATATTGCACTCATTTCTTTATTTTGCTTTTTGCTATTATAACACACAAGTGAAAGATCAAGAATTTCCAACTTTGAAGAACAAATGCTCCAGACCCTGACAAGCAATCCACCCAAGAATACTATGTCATACAGAACACATAGTAGCCAACACATGCTTCAAATTACAGCTCATTTGAAGCAGTACTTAAGGTGTTATGACCAAAAGAGTCCAATTATTGTATATACTATGCCTTATTGCTAGGATTACTAGGGTGACTTTGATTGCATGTAACTTCTGAACCAGCCAAAGAAATCATGTGAGATCTTCACAGGTGCTGCACCTATGTCCAATCTGTGCCACTGCAAAATTTTAGCTTAGTATCACGTATATTGCTTGCGCAATTGCCCAAAAACTTTGATCCTTCAAAGTTTTCATATATATGACTTCCCCAGCTGAAAAATAAAGGAGTGCCTCTCTTTCCAGAATCTCCACACTACAATTACAAGTTTAATGGTTATAAGACTTCCCCTGCATCACTTACACTGTTGAGTATTCTGACTTTGATCAGTACTACATCAGTAAAGAGACTGCAAAGCTCACAAGAATTCAATCTAAGTTCTACAAGAAACTACCACTTTTCTGTTGGAAACGTCCCCTGTAAGAAACCCCTTTACTCTAAAGACACCCCTTTAGACACCCCTTTAGTCTAAAGACACCTTTAGAGAACCTGTTAATAAACCCCTTTACTCTAAAGAAGCCCCTTTAGGCACCCCTTTAGTGTAAAGTCTACTTTGGAGACCACTACAAGAAGCCCCTTTACTCTAAAGACACCCCTTTAGTGTAAAGTCTACTTTGGAGACCACTACAAGAAGCCCCTTTACTCTAAAGACACCCCTTTAGACACCCCTTTAGGTCAAAAGACCCCTTTAGAGACTTCAACAACACACCCCTTTAGGTTAAAGGGGAGTTCAGAATTTCCATATTTGGAAATATTTTATCAGAAAGGAAAGTGACTTCCAAATAAGGAAAAGTTACTATGAAAGTAAATAAGCCCATTAGTCAAGAGAAGATCAGAACACTGCTGTAGAAGTGATAAACACTGCCTACAGTATATTTTGAGCCTAAGATTGAGGAAATTAGTGAAAGTTATATCTTCTATTGGTATATCAAACTCCCAATAAACTATTTCAATATTAGCATACTGGAAGTTGTTGTATATTGTTGATTAGCCTCTACATTGTAGAACAAGCCCCAAACTAATCATAATACAACACAACATATCTGCTACACTAAGTGCTATTCACAGACTGCAATCAACATTCATATGCATATGCAACAATACAAGTGTAAGGGCTGGATGAGCTGGATATGTATTTATTCAATTGGCCTTCTGAAGCCACTTCTTCCAAGAGTACATTGGAACTATTGGGAGTCACATGTGGGCGTTGTAGGAATATTTATCCAGGGGCAGATCACAAATGCTAACTTGACACATTGTGATTTTGTGCAAAGAGTTTGTGCCTGGGTTTGAGTAGCTATATGCCAAAGATAAAGCTGAATGTATATATCTCTGCCACTGCTGCATACATTTGCTACTCCATCTTGCTTGGTGTACTGAGAATATTGGACTTTGCTTCACCTTTTGGGAGTTTCCTAAGGAGTAGATGTGTGGGGAGATAGGAAGATGAGTCCTGTTACAGGTACTACCATATCCCAATCTCATCATGAATATTACCTTCAGGTCTGTTATGGATGTGATGAATTGGCACATGATGTACAACCTGGAAGTGTTGGAAAATACTGCGGACAGATGTGTGCATGGAGGCACCTATACCTATGGCATTAAGATGCTAAGCAGCTGCAATGCATGGGTAATCAGTTAAGTAATACAAAGTTGGGTTGGCTGCAACAAGTAACTAATCTTTATTAGAAAAACTGTATCAAGAGATGCCAAATTTCTCTTTGTCAGAAGCCAATTTCTGCACCATTCAGTATAGAGTTCACACAAATGAGAGCCAAAATGCACCTTTAAGGGGAACTAGAATCTAGTAGGGTGAAGAAATATATTAGCTAAATATAAAAGAGTTCTTTGCAGATATTCAGGAGGTATTCATTGCAGAAGTAGTGGCATCCAAGCATATGTTTGCAAGATGTATATGTGGCCAGCAATACAAACTATATATTAACTCTGCAAGTAACACACTAAAAAGCTATAAAGTTGAGGTGATAAAAGTATGTCAATTGCAACAGGTGTGCGCATTTGTAGGGGCTAGTTAGCAGGAGGCCATAGTACTTTTTGATTCAAGCTATATGTGGAATACCCAAGGTAGTAGTGGGTGAGCAAACTAAAAGGGGTGATTCTAGAATGGAATTTATGAATTGCAAAAGGGGAGGTAGAAAAAGGAAATACCTTTTGGTGAATTTGTACAGTGGCATTTTATAGAACTAGCTGTAGGCTGCCATACTGCCATGATAATGCCATCAAAGACTTGCAAAGAAGCCATCAAACCACTATTGAGTTTTTTGCCACATAAGGCAATTGGATATACTGGTAAGTTAGATCTACTCTGGTAGTTGTAAAGTCCACTGAGACTGCAACAATGCCATGCTACCCTTTGCAAAAACCATATCAACACTGTTATATTTTATCAACTTTATTTTGCTGTAAATTAGTAAACACTGTTGTGATCCCCTCACAAGATTGTGTAGATGGTTATTGATCCCAAACTGCTGGTATTAGAGCAGTCTCCTGATGGAAGCTTAATGGCTGATTTGGATTGGATCCACCCATGGTACCAAATTACTTTTTATAGGGTTCCCTTGTTGTCCACTAGCTGGTAAGTTGTAAATGGGCATTCTCCGGTGATCTTGAATAGTCCTGTCCATTGTGGCTCAAACTTCCTCTCAGTGTTGTAGCTCAGCAATACAAAGTTCCAAACTGTCAGTGCTTCTGGTGATATAGTCCTTTCAAATCTCTGCTTCATTCTTTTGCACTTTGAGGTACTTTAGCCTGTGCCCCTTGATGTTTTGTTCCAGTTGCTGGTGTATAATTGGCGGATGGAATTCATCTTGTAAAATGTCTGTAAGCTTTGGTTGTGTGAGATCTACAGAATCCTTGGTTCACATGCATACTCTATGAAAAATGGCAATCATTAGACTTGTTCTGTTGGATAGTGCCACATTGAGCCATGAGTGCCAAATAGTGCCATAGTGTGCCTGAGAGTCATAGCAGACCTAAATTTGACCACAAAGTGTGGCATATAGTTCTTCATATTCATGCAAAGCAGCCCCTGTGTTTCACCTACAGTGCAGGAGAAAATCAATTTTTTAACCTTTTTTTTGGGATCAAAATTGTGCATGACATAAAAGAGCACAGACAGACTGAAGATATGCATCTGGTACATAATACCCATGGCACTCTATATCTAGCCCCATAGGCTTGTAGCATGTCACAAAAATGCATGGCACTATCTTGGTCCACTGGTACTATCTGGCACCATATTTAAATATTAGCCCTAAAGTAGAACCTATACAAAGCACTTATAGTGCCAGATAGTACCAGTGGACCAAGATAGTGCCATGCATTTTTGTGACATGCTATAAGCCTATGGGGCTAGATATAGAGTGCCATGGGTATTATGTACCAGATGCATATCTTCAGTCTGTCTGTGCTCTTTTACGTCATGCACAATTTTGATCCCAAAAAAAAGGTTAAAAAATTGATTTTCTCCCGCACAGTAGGTGAAACACAGTGGCTGCTTTGCATGAATATGCAGAACTATATGTCACACTATGTGGCCAAGTTTAGGTCTGCTATGACTCTCAGGCACACTATGGCACTATTTGGCACTCATGGCTCAATGTGGCACTATCCAACGGAACAAGTCTATTAGGTATTGTTGCACACTCTAACTCTGCAGGCAAAAAGTGCTTGGTCTGTATACTCAGCTCATCTACTGATAGCTCCTTTTGCATGCTTTTTCAGCATTATTCCAATTAATCCAATCAACCACTTGGTGACTCAATTAGTTTTAGGGTTTTATACCAAGGTTTTGAGTGTTTTCTCTGCAGCATTTCTAGGTAGGTCTCCAATGTCATTGCCATAAAGTATGCACCTCTATCAGATAAGATTTACAGAGAGTATCCAAACTTCATAATGATCTCTTGGTAGTTCAGACTTGCAACTTCTTGTTCACTGGCTACAGCTACAGCATTAGCAACTGGCATTTTGGTGACATGGTCAATTGCTACTAGGATCCAATGGTTGCATTTCATGGTGGTTGGCAGTCTTCCAATAAGTCATTTCCCTATCTCTCAAGTCTCACAAGCTTCAAGGCAAAGATCTCAGCAATTCTGTGTAGTGGGACTTAGCTGATATGGCAGTTTGGGCAGGTTTTCCTGGCTTCTCAATATCTTGTTTCATTTTAGGCCATATATATGCTCTGCCTCTCACATGGCTATAAATTCCATCAATTCCAAGATGTCCTTATCCATTGTGTTTTGATAAGGTATCAGCAACTCTGGTGTTTTTCCCAGGGCAATAGACAATCTCCTACTCAAATTATTGAAGGTGCTTGCTCCATCTTGACAATCTTCTGGATAGTGCCTTCTGAGTAAATATATACTTGAGTGAGGTGCAAACAATCTTCACAGTGCACTTGACTCCTTCAGTTTAGTATTTCCAGGTCTTCAAGCAGTGTAATATGGCAAGCATTTCCTTCTCATGCACTGAATATTTGTGTTCTGCTTAGTTCAGTTTATTGGATTCAAAAGCACCTGAGTAGCTCTTCTCCCACATGTTCTTGGCTCAACACTCCACTAATTGCATAATCTGAGGCATAAGTGCACAGAGTAAACTCTGGTTTGAAGTATGGTAGCTCTAAGCTTGGCAGCTTGGCAAGTTCATTCTTAAGCATCTGAAAGGCAGTTTCACTGGCTATATAACACATCAAGGAGTTGTCTTTCTTCAGGTTATCAGTTGAAGGGGCTTTAGTACTTGGAAAGGACTTGACAAATCTTCAATAGTAGGAAACCATTCCAAGGAATGATCTGAGTTCCAATATGCTATGAGGCTGCTTCAGATTCTTCATGACTTCAACCTTCTAGGGGTCTAAGGTCACTCCTGTGCCAGTCACTATGTGTCAAAGGTATTCAAAGTGTTCTTTCAGGAGCTCACACTTATATGTCTTCTAGGTAAATTACCACAAATATATTTAAGTACTCATGGAAGACAGTTTGCATCAAGGTTATGAATGTTGCAGGGGCACTGGTGAGGCCAAGCTCATGACTAACTACATGCAATGTCCATATCTGATCCTGAGTGCTGTCTTAAGGATATCTTCAGGTTTCACCCTAATCTAGTTGTATCCTCACATGAGGTCAAACTTGCTGTATATGACAGCTTGATTGAGTTGGTCCAAAACTCATCAATCCAAGGTATGGGGCTTTTGTTCTCACAATAACTGAGCTGAGGGCTCTGTGGCCAATGCACATCCTAAGTTTTCCATCCTTCTTTTTCACTAAAGGTGCAGGTGCTCCCCAAGGTGACTTGCTGGGGCTGATATATCCTTGCTCCAGTAGCTGATCTATTTGTCTCTCCATCTCTTCCAACTCCAATGGACTCATTCTGTAAGGTGCCTTACCCACTAAAGAGCTATCTCCTGTTTCAATGGCATGATCCACATCTCTGACTGGTGGTAGGCTTACAAGCTCTTCTGGAAACATGTCTGAATACAACTTCAAAAGTGTCTCAACCTTCTGGGGAACTGGAGTAGAGGACTCCTCCTGTAATACTGCCACAAGGAACATCTGGGTGCCTTTTCTTAGTGCTCTAGAGAACCGTGTCTTGCTAAGTTTATTTGTTTCACACACACTGGAATTGACCAAGTTGAAATCCAGTCTGGCAGGTAATAGCTCATAGGTCTTGTTGTCCTTCTTGATCTGAGTAGCATGGGTTCTCTAGTTGATTGAAGGATTACAACAAAATAGCCAGGTTCTCCCAAGTACAAGGTCAAACTTGCAGTTCCCAAATATATAGGCCGGTAGATCTTCTTCACAGTCATTGATCTTGATCCTGACTGGCTGAGTAATACGGTTGATTATGTGACAGTTCCCATCAGCTGCCAAGCCTGATGTTGACTTGGTGGGTTCCAAGTTGATTCCAGCTTTCAAAGCAAATTGCTCTGACATGTACTCATGCAATGCTCCTGAGTCAATCATGATTGTGGCAGGTACTCCATTGATTACTCCATTCAAGTCTAGTAGCATTCCTGAGTTTGAGGTCATCCGGAAAGTAAGTTCTGAGTCTTTTTTAAGCTCAACCTCCATGTTACTATGCTCCATGGCCTCAATATGGTTGAAGGTTCATGATGGCTGGTGTCCATTTTTTCTCTGAGGTCAGTACTTTGCAATATGTCCCTGCTGGTGGCAATTGAAGCAAAGTTGTTTCTTCCTACCCTCTTCTGAGGTAGGATTCTTCTGCATATAAATCCAGACATGAGGTCCATACATACATATCTGACTATTTCCTCAACAGAGCATAGAACTTCTAGGTACTGGAGTAGAGGAATCATCCTGCAGTACCACCATGAGAAACATATGGGTACTTTTCTAGCTGCCATACAGAAATGTGTCTTGTTAAGCCCACTTGTTTCACACACACTGAAATTGTCCAAGCTGAACCCAGTCTGGCAGGTAAGACCACATAGCTCTGGTTGCCCTTTTGGATCTGGGTGGCATAAGTGCTCTGGTTGATTGACCCTATGGAAAATTATTGAGATGATCCCATCAAAAGGCCATCACAGGGTTAATGTCCCGTAACTGAGAGGTACTGATCTTGTCAGGACTGTGTCCAGAGACCGTTGAAAAATAATTGCACCCCAGATTTCACAAAAAACTTTGTCAAAATTTTTCATCACAACAATGTATAAGTGGCTTTTGATTGGTTCCCTGCCAATTTGCTCACTTTCTGATCCCAGACACTCTATTGCCTCCTGCTTTTGTATGAATTGATTGGCTATTGCCTCTTTTTCACACTCCTTACTTCCTGACCCACCTGTTTCTCTTAGTTTTCATGCGTACAAATTGATTTATTTCTGTTGTAACTTCAGTTGTACCTCAATAGCCAATTGTATTGACCTATACAAGTCTCTATACCCTACACTTACATTAAGCCCAGCCCCACACTGAACAAGTAACTCCATTAAGATCCACCACTCAATACGTTTTTCTGCTGTAACACTCTGGTTCACAACTTTGGCAGGAACCCCACGGCTATATTCCACTGTTCATTCATTGGTACCCACATGTCTTTTGAGCTCTTGACATTGTAGCCTTGTCTGTCAGTGGGATCTCAACTCTGCCAACAATGGAGGCTGTGGAGGCTGTGGTAGACAAACTGCCTTTTTCAGCAAACTCATCTACCTTGCTGGAGTGTAGCTCAACTGGCTGTGCTTCCAACTCTCGTGAAAACAGCTGTTTTCTTGTTGGTAATTATTCTTGGCTATGATGGGATTCAGTCTGTTCCTGGCTTGCAGCGTTAACTGGCAAGAACTGCAGTTTTTTGTCTCAGACTTGGGTAGACATTTTTCCCTTTACCTTTTCCTTTATTACTGCCAGGTCTTTCACTGGTACTTTGTCTGAATGCTTCTTGTAAAGAACTATGTTTTCTCCTGGATAAATTTTGCTCTGATGCATCTGTTTTGGCCTGCTTGTCCCTTGCTGGCACTCTTCTGGCATCCTGACGTTTCTTTTCAGCTTGTTTTGAGCTCTCAATCATAGTTGTGATGGGCTCCTGTAAAAGCGGCTGGGTTTTATCACTGCCAGGTCCTTCACTGCTACTTTGACTGGGTGCTTCTTGAGTGGTACTACACTTTATCCTTGATAAATGTTGTGCTGGTGCATCCATGTCTGCCTGCTTCTCCTTAATTGGCACTCTTCTAGCTGCCTGACGTCTCTTTGATGCTTGTCTGGAGCTTTTGGCCCTGCTTGTAACAGGCTCTTGAGGAAGCCGCTGGTTTTTAGCCATGGCACCCTTGTTCTGCCTTTGATAGTTTCTGCTATTCTTAAGATACTTTCTTGGCATACCAATGCTGGCCCAAAATCCATTTGCCCATTTGAATCCTGGATAATGCTCATGGAACAAGTCAAGTGCATTCTGCTTGGCCTTGAGTTTCTGATGGTCACATGGTATGCCGGCCTTAAGGTGATGGCATGCTAGACTTCTGATGGCCTTTTGTATATTAGCCCACTCTTCATTATTGCACTCAATGGCTTCATGGATCTTCATTGTCTTTTGATTTTTAGGCTTTGGTATAAACACCACATTATCTCCCTCCCATGCTGTGATAGGTTTTTCTGTGGGCTTTATCTTTGGGTACTGTTGTTGTGCTTCAAAGACTGTATGGTGTTCCTCTGCTGTTGCTTCAGGAAATGGCTCAATTCTGGACTATGACATTGAGCTACTAGAGTTCCTTCTTTGCAGCAAAGATACTGCTTTCTCTACCTGGGATATTGATTGCTCTACACATATTATCCGCTCATCCTGTTTCTGACTACTTACTGATTTCTCTGGGCTACTGCATCTATTATATCAGCCACTGCACCTAGTTGCTTCATTAATGCTTAAGTATGAGCTGACAACATACTTGCTAATATGGGTGGTGGTGATGTTATCATGGCCACTTGCTGATCTTCAACAGAGGGTACTGCGTTTGCTACATTCTCATCTGCCTGAGCATAACGGTCAGCTTGTGGCTCCGCAGAGGTTCTCAATTGCCTACTTGACTGAGAGCCTGAGGAGTCCGCATTATTACCTTCAATGAGCACACTGTCCACAGGGCCTTTTTTGGATGTAGCCCCACTTGTTGCATTGAATGTCAAAGCAAGCTGTTGTCCAACTGTTCTTCTGTTGCCATCAGTGGTGGGGTTTGGTTGAGAACCAGACAACTTTGCTTCATTTTATGGCGGCATATATATGGAAGTGAGTCAAACTAAAGGGGAAATAGTGTTACATATACATGTGTATGTGGTGCCACATCTTTATTGATAATGGTTACTATGGCAGGTCATCATTGAATCATACATTCATGTAGGTGCAATGTCTCAAATACAAGAGTGTCTTAAGTTCACATGAGTATTGACCAAAAAGTGATATAATAGCATTACGTTGTTGAAGGTCAAACTGCTTGCCCCATGGACAAGACTACTTTGACTCAAGACTGTAAGAGAAGAGAAAAAAGACCATGTGGCTATTGTGGCAAGCCACTCAGCCATGAAGCACGCAGACAGCATAGGAAGTATTACAAGGATCATGGCCAGTGTTTTGCCACTCAAGTCATATTTGACCATTCATTGGTCACTACTGTACCAACATTATTGTGCTGGCCAGTTGATACTTCTATATCAGCACCTGGCTGTCTTTGTCACCTTGCGTAAACTGAGTCAGGTGAGTTTGGGATGCCTTTAGGCTTACCTCAGCCTTCTGAATATGGCATGCAGAGTGATAGCTCTGACAAAGAAGGTTCACTGATGGATTTTGAGCCTATCTCCCCTAACACCAGTACCATATATGAGCCCAGTCAAATCCCTATATGCAATGAGACAACACTAGTTGAGACAAATGCCAAGGATACTATATAGAGCCAAGTGAGCCCAGTAATCCATCTACTGGTGAATGATGTGATGTTGTGGCTAGAGAAGTGGCACGTTTCCACTAATATCAGTAATGGGGGCTTTGAGGATTTATTACTACTTGCCAAAATCATACTGGGATGGAACTTACCATGTACATGGTACAAGTGGACAACTGTCATGCGGCTGGCAACATATGATCCAGAGACTGTCCTGATTCCAGCATGTGTTAACAGTTGCATGGCATTCACAGCCAAAAATGCTACCATTTAACATGTCCAAATTGTCAGGAATCCACCACCATTGAGGGAAAACATTGTTCACACTCTGGATATATTCCGGTCATACCCCATCTGAGGAAGCTGATGCAGTCCAACAAATATTGCAATGCTATACAGTACCACACTCAGTATCAATCAATCGCAAACATATCCAATATATTTGATGGCATACATTACAAACAGCTCAGAAGCAAGGGCTACTTTGAAGGTATGTGTGACCATGCCTTTGCTTTAGCACTTGATGGATTCTCATTAAACAAGTACTCTACCAGCAAATCCTGCTGGCCACTAATTCTCATCAATCTGAATCTGCTGCCCATCTTACAATATCAGAGCAACAATCTGATGGTAGTCTCACTGGTATCTGGGCCTAAACCACCGTCCAACCTGGATAGCTACTTGTATCCATTGCTCAATGAATTTTGTATGCTTTCCAGCGGGATAATGGTAAATGGCCATCATGTAAAGTGCATATTAGTATCTGCATTGGAGATATCCCAGCCATCAGCAAGATAGCAGGTTTTTCTGGGCACAATGGAAGGTATTGCTGTCAAATGTGTGCAATCCAGGGGATTTACTCCATAACTCACACACATTATTATTACCCAAACACCAGTACTAAGAACATCATCTTTCCACAGAGAGAACATACAGAAGTAAGCAGGCAATTGCAGCAAAGTTGGCAAGCTATAAGCCATTGGACAGAATATGGAATCAATTGGAAACCGGAGATACTTAAGATAGAGGGTATCTGCTGGAGCAAAAGCTTTCCACTGGGAGCAATGCATTTGCTTTTCAACAATATCCCTATACTGATGACCAAGTTGTACATGGGGCATTTCAAGCTAAATGAGCCCTTCAAGATACTGGAGAAATTTGAAAAAATTGGTAAGATATTTCAGAGTATCCGCTACTGTAAGTACTTCTCACGGGCTCCAATTAATATTCATATGCATATGCAACAATACAAATGCAAAGACTGGATGAACTGGATATGTATTTATTCAAGTAGTGTTCCAAAGCCATTCCTACCAAGAGTACATTGGGAGCATTGGGAGTCATATGTGGACATTGTAGGAATATTTATCCAGAAGCAGATCACCAATGCCAACTTGACCCATCTACAGTTGTTGCGTGAGGAGTTTGTGACGGGATTTGAGCGGCTATACTACAAACATAAAGCTGAACGTGTAGATCTCTGCCGCTACTGTATCCATTCTCTACTCCATCTTGCATGGTGTGTAGAGAATATTGGGCCTTGCTTCACCTTTGGGGAGTTTCCTATGGAGCAGATGTGTGGGGAGATAGGAAGTCAAGTCAAGTTGTAGGTACTACCATATCCCAATCTGATCAAGAATATTAACTTCAAGTCTGTCATGGATGTGATGAGATGGCACATGGAGGGCAGCCAGAAAGAGTTGGAAAATACTGAGGACATATGTGCACATGGAGACACCTATGCCTATGGCATTAAGAAGCTAAGCAGCCCCAATGCATGGGTAATCAGTTAAGTAATGCAAAGTTGGGTTGGGTGCAACAAGCAACTAATATTTATCAGGAAAACTCCACCAAGATATGCCGGATTTCTTGTGGTCACAAGCCAACTTCTACACCATTCAATACGGAATTCACACAAACAAAAGCCAGAGCGCACCTATAAGTGGGACTAGAATCCAGCAGGGAGAAGGAATATATTGGCTAAATACCAAGAAGTTCTTTGCCAATATTCAGGAGGTATTCATGGCAGAAGTGACAACAACCCAGCATATGTTTGCAAGATGTATACGCTACCAGCAGTACAAGGTAAATGGCAACTTTGCAAGTATTCACTAAAAAGCTGTCAAGTTGAGGTTATAGAAGTATGTCAATTGTGGCAGGTGTGTGCATTTGTAGAGGTTAGTAAGCAGGAGGCCATATTTTTTTTTGATTCAAACTATATGTGGAATACCCAAGGTTGTACTGGGTAAGCAAATAAAGAAAGGTGATTCTACAGTGTAATATATGATTTGCACAAGGGAAGGTAGAAAAAGGAAATACTATTTGGTAAATTGGTATGGTAGCATTATACAGAACCAGCCAGAGGCTGTCATACTGCCAAGCAGAAGCCATCAGAGTCTTGCTGTGAGGCCGTCAAAATACAGTCAAGTTTCTAGCCATATAAGGCAATTGGAAGTCCTGGCCAACTGGATCCACTTAAAATAGTAATAGAGCGCTGAAAGTCCGCAACAATAACATGCAAATATTGCCACAGCACCAATCAAAAGTTGTCAAGTTTTATCCCTTTATTTGGCATTAAAATTTGCAAAACATCGTCATGATCTTGTTATAAGATTGTCAGGAGGGTCACTAATTCTAAGCTGCTGTTATTATGACTGTCTCTGAGTGGGATCTTGACCAATGATACAGATTGGATCCCACCGGCAGGACCAAACTAGTTTTCATAGGGAGATGGACTAAAGCAAAATATCCATGTTATCCCAAGTACAAGTTTATGTTACCAGCTCCCAAATATATAGGCCTGTAGGTATTTTTTGTTGTCATTGATCTTCATTCTTACTGGCTGAGTAATGCAGCTGATTATGTAGTGTTCCCATCAGTGTTGAGACTGAAGATGATCTGGTGAGCTCTAAGTTGAATCTAGCTTTCAAGACATATTGCTCTGACATGTACTAGTGTAATGCTCCTGAGTCATTCATAATCTTGGCAGGTTCTGCATTTATTACTCCATTCAAGCGTAATAGATTTCCAGAGTTTGAGGTTATTTGGGAAAAGTATTCTTCAGTCATATCAGAGGTGAGTTCAGTGTGTACTTCTAGTTCATCTGCAATGTTACTATGCTTAAGAGCTTAAATATGGATGAATGTTCTTGTTGACTGGTGTCCATTTCTTCTCTGAGGGAAGTATTCTGCAATATATCCTTGCTGGTGGCAATTAAAGCAAACTCCTTTCTTCCTATATTCTTCTGAGGCGGAATTCTCCACAAAGCACCTATTTCCATTGGCACTGCTTCTGAATGTCTTCTTTCATAATGATTTTAACCTCTCTGATTAGTCATTGTTAGCTTTGCAGCTCCAAACATAGCTGAGTCACAGTCAATGGCAATCTTGATGGCATCTTCAATAGACTGAGGTCTTTGATTATTCACTTCCTTACAAATTCTTTCTTTCAACCCATGAAAAAAATAACCAACTTGCTTCAGAGAGTCCATCCTTTCAGTTTGTCCAAGTAGACATCTATGTTCACAGATGTATTCTTCAACCATTCCTTTCTATCTGAGTGTCTTTAGCTTCCCACCTGGTGGTGTCTGCCAATGTGGGGGTTCAAAAGAATCCTGAATTTTCAACACAACCTCATCACAGGTAGAAATTGTGGAGTACTCAATCATGATGGCTACTGAATCTTGTAGTGGTATCACTGTAAAGCTAAATCTGCTAGTACAAAGCTGCATAATGCAACTTGCTTTCTGGGGCAAATCCTTTGGCCTTAAGAATTCTTCAATGTGAAAGAACCAAGTTTGCAGATTTTCACTGACTCTACCACATTACCTGTTAACCTTCACACTTAAGGTGCTCCTGACAGTATTGTACTAGCTCTGGCCCATGTTAATCACTTCTGGTAGCTGCTGGCTGAGGATCTGGAGTAAATGTTGCTGTTGGGCAATGATTTGCTATGTAGCATTCTTCCATTCTGCACTTTATATATAAGCAACTGATTAACTAGCATTACCACTTCTTTATAGAACACTTAAATCCAAGCACTTCTCAGATTGATACATGTTTGGCTACTAAGAAATCATTGAGTATTCTTTAGGCATTGCAGTATAAACAATGTATAGTTGAAATATTGAGCTATTTGGTATAATTAAGTAGCTAAAGATTACTTCACATTTAATGACTGGTCTTAATCATGGTAAGATTCATTTGCAACCCTAACTTTGCAACTTCTCTCAGATTTATGATTATATGATTATTCACCTATGGTCAAGATCAAATTATTGCTTCTAACAAATGTTATGTATATTGAAATATTTGACCATTTGGTATCATTCAGCAGCTAAAAATTTACTTAGCAATTCTAAACTAGTCTTGGTTGCTATGGGACCAATTTGCAGCGCCAACATAGCAAGTCTCATAAGATCTATGATCCTATGACTAATCCCCTATAGTGAAGATTAAATTAATACTATTTACCAAACATTATGTACTAACCCTGAAACTCTCACAAAATGCTCCTGAATGTTAAGAAACCCTCCTTATCTAGTATTACAGCTGTATTACTTCTACAAAGGTACAAATACTGATCCTCTTTGTGAATCAATAACAGTTCAACTATTATCCATATTTCTTGATAAGTTCCTTATATCCAAAATACTTCTTATATTGCAACAAGTTATGAGCCCCAATTGCCTTAACTTATTCTAAAGATGACTTGTACCAGCAAACAGAACACTAAAAACATCTTTCCTGTAAATGAGAGGTTTGATGGGAAGAACTACAGACTTTGGAGAACCAAGTTGGAGATCCACCTTGATGAAAGAAAGCATTGGAACAAAATAACAGGAAAAGAAATTGTGCCCAAAGGAACAGCTGAAGAAGTGGAGAAGTTTCAAGAGAAGAAGAGAATGGCCTTCAATGCTGTATATGTCAATATGCAAGATTCCTTCATTGGACAAATCCATGCTTCAAATACTGCCGATGCCGCATGGGAATCATCAGAGAAGATCTCTAGAGCAAAGCCAGTATCAAGCAAGCTTTATATAATAGAAAATGAGTGAAACTGGACAAAAATTAGCTTTGGGAATCAGAGATCACAACCACACCCTTTTTGATCTGTTGCACATATATGCAGTGATACACAGTGCTACAAATGTATTGTAATTACTGAGTTGTCACCTAAATTTTCATTCTAACTTAGTCACATAGTTTGTATACTGTGATTAGCATTCTGTCCTGACCAGATTTCTTGTTGGGATTTACTTGGATCATTTTCACCAAATTGTCAGGTACCCAGATTATTATTTTTCTTAAAGTTGTCCAAAAGACCCCAAACTTTGCACACATATTCTTGGGACCTTCCTTAGCAGGCTCTACACGTTTGTTTCCTCTACCTTATCAAAAGTATAAATACCATACTTTTGATCAATAAATCTATAAGTGAATAACATGCAATTCCTCTAGTTCTCCACATCACTTCCAATACTCCTCAGAATATTGCAACAGGTTATGAGCCCCAAGCTTGCTGTCCTCTTGGTGTCTACTTTGCCTTGGATCCTTTCTGCTAGCCTGGAGAAAGACTTTCTGCACTATTGCCCTGCCTTAGTTAAAGATGACTACCGCTGCTTCAAGGACTATGTTCATGAGGATATTGCTGTGGAGAAGAAGACCATGTCTTCAAAAGACTCATTCAGTTACTACTCAAGCTGGTTATGAAGGAGAGGATATCAAGTTGACATGTATATATGTCAAGAAATATAGTATGTTGGTGCTCTACCACTACTGAAGAAAATTGTTTAATTCCAGCAATTGAGGGTCCACATCTACAATGACGTGTATTGCTATATGTATTCATATGACCTCAACTAACTGTTAGACAAGCCTTGGATAGGATACTATCCTGAATTGCAAAAAAAAAGTAGAACATCATTGAATGATTGCCAGAGGAAGATTTTACCAAATCTGTGCTACTCAAAATAAGGCTGAGAATGCAAATACTGGAGCTGTTAACCGCCTTCTTGGACTAGTTATTAATGGAATTAGATCTCAGAAACAATCTCCCTGAATTGTAAGGATCTCAATGATGCATAATACATATACATCCATCTGGGGTACAGATATGTACTACACAATCCATTGGAAGAATGCTATAGTTGTATCAAGTGTTTTGATACTGAAACAAGTGTACCAGGAGCTAAATATGGAGCTGTTGGACATGCTGTCACTTTGCTTAAGTCTCAAAACAGTAGGAGAATGTATTATACAGTTTTAGCAAAATCAACTCTAGAAGATTCTACTACCAGCCTAAGGAGTGAAGCATACAATTGAAAGCCTGATTGGAGTATTCAACCAAGCAACAGTTGGTCAGTACACAGCTAAGAGCCACTCAGAAGATAACATAGCACTTTATACTTGTTATATATTTATCACTTATTACAGTGGGAGAAAACACTTGGTTGTATTTAACTTCTCTGGATCCTACCAGAGGAATGTTGATTGGTCAAATCACCTTGAAGTTCTACAACTCAAGATACTGATATATTGGAGTATGATACCAAAGTATTGATGAAGCTAGCTATCAAATGCAGTTTATTTGATCAAATTTGGTTAACTCTATCAAAAGTTATGACTGTTATAAGTGGATGCCAATTTTGATTATATCACTCTCATATAGTCAGACATTGTGGAACAATGATATCATGGAGACTCTTGTGCTCAAAAACATTGTGGTTCCACCTGCAAGGAAGTCCAGAGCCACCCCACAAAAGGAATTATCCCTGGGTCATTAGAAGAAAAAGAATAGAAGAAAAAGTTGAAAATACAACTACCGCACACTAGGGTACTTCCCAAATGGAGCCAAAGCTTATGTAGGCCATATTTGAACTATCTGGCATTGCAGATATGTTCTATGGAGCCTCTTGTACAAAGTTCTCAAGCCAGAATCCCCAGAAGAGCCTTGAGACTTCAACAGGATCTGTCAGATATTTTAGTATATGGTGGAACAGATTATTAAATGCTGAAGTCTTGATGTCTGTGTTATGATCTGCCGCTTGAATGTTTAAGTTAGATCAGCTCTTAGTCAAATCAATTAGTATATGTTTAGGTTATCAGTATATCAGTATTACCTATCAAATCAGTAGCATTAGTCAGCAAATGAATCAGCAGATCCTTATCAGACAGAAATAGATATATTAAGTAGGATCTTATTGGGTGATGATGATGCAATCAAATGAGTCATCAGCCACAACCTACATTAGGAAATACAATTAGTCAGCAATTGATCTGGCAAAATGTATATAAGGAGCTGCTGGAACCTCAATAAAAATCAGTTCAAGTTTTAGTGAATACAATACTAGCTAAACTCCCTATTCCTCTACAACTCTTATACCAAGACTTGTAACATTGGTAGCAGCAATAACCAGAAACCTCCCTCCTGAAGAAAGAAGAAATCACCCTCAATATGTTGGACAATCAAGAATGGAAGAATGCCATGCAGCAAATCCTGGCCCAACAGCAACAGTTACTCCAGATACTCAGCCAACAGCAACAAGGAATGACTACCATGGCTCAGAGCCAGCAAAGCCCTGTCAAGAGCAACTTTAGTGTGAAGGTCAACCAGTACCATGGCAGAGTCAATGAAAACCTGGGAACTTGGCTCTTCCAGATTGAAGAAGCTTTTAAAGCTAAAGGAATTGCTCCAGAAAGCAAGTTGCATTATGCAGCTTCTTACCTGGCAGATGCAGCCTTACAGTGGTACCACAACAAGATCAGGTCAGCCACTATGATGGGATACTCTATGATCTCTACCTGGGAAGAGTTTGTGTTGGAAATTCAGGATGCTTTTGAACCTCCACACCAGCAGACACTACTAAGAAGGAAGTTAAAGACACTCAGACAGAAAGGAATGGTGCAAGAATACATCTCTGAGTACAGATGTCTACTTGGACAAATTGAAAGAATGGACCCCTTGGATCAAGTTGAATACTTTATTGATGGGTTGAAAGAAAGAACTCGCAAGGAAGTGAATTACCAAAGACATCAGACTATTGAAGAAGCCATCAAGATTGCAATTGACTATGACTCAGCTATGTTTGGAGTTGGGAAGCCTACAGTGACTAATCAGAAAGGCTACAATCATTATGAAAGAAGACAATCAGAAGCAGTACCAATGGAAATAGATGCTATGCAGAAGAATCCCTCCTCAGAAGAATGCAAGAAGGAAGGGCTTTGCTTCAATTGCCACCAGCAAGGACATATTGCAAAGTACTGCCCTCAGAGAAGAATTGGACACCAGCCATCAAGAACCTTTAACCATATTGAGTCCCATGAGCACTGTAAGGTGAAAGATGAGCTTGATGAAGACTCAGAACTCACCTTCCACATGACAGAAGAATACCTATCCCAAATGATCTCAAACTCAGGAAAGCTATTATACCTGAATGGAGTAATCAATGGAGTATCTGCCAAGATCATGATTGACTCAGGAGCATTGCATGAGTACATGTCAGAGTAATTTGCTTTGAAAGCTGGAATCAACTCAGAACCTACCAAATCAACTTCAGTCTCCACAGCTGATGGGAACTCTCATATAATCAACCGTATTACCCAGCTAATAAGAATGAAGATCAATGACTATGAAGAAGACCTACAGGCTTATATATTAGGGAACTGCAAGTTTGACCTTGTACTTGGAAAAACCTGGCTATTTTGTTGTAATCCATCAATCAACTGGAGAACCCATGCTACTGAGATCCAAAAAGACAACAAGACCTATGAGTTATTACCTGCCAGGCTGGATTTCAACTTGGTCAATTACAGTATGTGTGAGACAAGTGAACTTAGAAAGACCCAGTTCTATAGAGCACTTAGAAAAGGTACCAAGATGTTCCTCATGGCGGTATTGCAGGAGGATTCCTCTACCCCAGCACCCCAGCAGGTCCAGACTCTCTTGAAGAAATATTCAGACGTGTTCCCAGATGAGCTTGTAAGCCTACTACAAGTCAGAGACATGGATCATGCCATTGACACAGGAAATAGCCCTCCAGTGAGCAAGACACCTTACAGAATGAGTCCATTGGAATTGGAGGAAATGAAGAGACAAATTGAGCAGCTATTGGAGCAACAATACATCAGGCCCAGCAAGTCACCCTGGGGAGCACCAGTGCTTTTTGTGAAAAAGAAGGATGGAACACTTAGGATGTGCATTGACTACAGAGCCCTGAACTCAGTTACCATCAAGAATAAGTACCCATACCTTGGATTGATGAGCTTTTGGACCCACTTGATGGAGCCACTATTTTCAGCAAGATTG
>MCFE01000916.1:0-26455 GCA_002104905.1 Basidiobolus meristosporus CBS 931.73
GGGAGTTATTTAGAATATCAGTAAAAACTAATAAAACCTAACTTTCCGAAAACAATCAAAAGGTGCGGTATAATGGGGAGAACTTGAGGGGGGTAAATTCCCTTAGCCACATAGCTCTTATTCTTTAATTAGCATTCTGTCCTGACCAAATTTGTTGTCGGGATTTACTTGGAATATTTTCACCAAATTATCAGATACCTGGATTATGATCTTTCTCAAAGTTGTCTAAAAGCCCCCAAACTTTGCACACATACTCTTGGGATCTTCCTTAACAAACTCTACATGTTTGTTTGCTCTACTTTATCAAAAGTATAAACACCACACTTTTGCACAATGAATCTACAAGAGAATAACATGTAAATCCTCTAGCTCTCCACATCACTTCCCATACTCCTTAAAATATTGCAGCACTAATCACCTTCAAGATTTTTACAGCTCTAGCAATTGATAATGAGGAGTATTACAACACATTGATGATTTTGGGTAGATACATTGAGCTAGTTCCACTTAAAGCTTTGGTAGTAACCTGTCTGCCTTTTAGTGTTAAATAAGTATAGGTACTACTATTTACTACTTGACACAACTCACAGACTTTTGCATATACAATACCAGGTAAAGTATACAACCCAGCTGCCATATTCTTATGCTCATACAACCAACATCTCCCTTGGATAAACCCCATACTTATAGCTCATTTGAGAATCTACCAGTAGTCTACTGGTATTGTAGTAGTATTTTACTGGCATTCAGCTGGTGTTTTTCCTTCATACTTTTGATTACCAATATATGTGAAAGTAGTAAGTAATTAATGATCAAATCCTGTAATAGTGTTCATCAGTATTGCCTCCTCCATGAAACTATGTCTTCTTGTCAGCCTAATAGCTAGAACTTAGGATATCAAGAGCTGTAAGCTTAAAGAAACTTATAGTTTGGCTGATATTGTGATCTTCTACTGGCCTCTAGTTAACTTTTTTACCTGACAATTTTAAATCATACTTGGGGTGGATCTCAATCAAGGAGCTCAAATAATCCCAATTTTGAAGTCTTAGATAAGGATTACTACTTGCTATCTGTATAGTTCTTGTTGGCTTCCTATTAAGCACTCAAAAATCTGTCAAAAGCAGCTAGTGTTGAGTTAATACATGTTGAATCTCTGGAAATTAAACAGTGTCAATGATTTACAATGCAAAGTCCTCTATGTCAAGCATAAGCTTTTGATGAGCTTCCCTGACATAATCCAATGATCTTGGCACAAATACTTACACAGAGTATGCTGCCTCATCTGCAAGCCCAAAGCATACATTCATCAAATTACACCAATCCACCTCTTAGTCCAAACCCTAAATTGCATATTTCAAAAAATGTTGAAAATATCAATCTCATGCCTTGATTGTATTTTGGTAACACAGGTCTGTAGATTATATATACCCAAAACTGCAACTTATAGAAATTGTGGTGGATGTATTAGTTAGTAGATGTTGCCCATGCCTATCCACCCAGCAATTGAGTGCCACCTCTAAGCCCCCATGCATAAGGTCCCTAGTGACACCAAATTGAGAGATACTTATAGAAGGTATATGAGTAGATTCCTTGAAAATATGGGCACACAAAAAATGGCAAGATTTGGCTTTACCAAGCACTTCCAAAACACAACCCAAGTCCACCAGCCAGTTGCAAAATACCCACCAATTCACTTGTAAGGTCCCACTGTCACTTGCTTTACCACTTGAAAAAGAGTGTTAACAAAAATGCTGATTAATTGGAGTTTATAGTATGTTTCAAGGTTGGCATTCATGCTCGAGTCTCTCTCAGCCATACAATTCCAGGATCATCCTAAATGTAGCATCAGGTGAATTCCCAATCAATATCTTGAGCATACCATTGCATAACCTACCACAGAGTGTTCTACGAAACGCCATCAGACCCATAAATACCCGCCTGTATGTCGATGGATCAACATGTGGATGTTCCACCTTAAATAACCGCAACCGCTTCATCCTCAAAACCTAGGACCACTTGAAGCATCACGTGATATACCGGATATCAGATGCCCGGTATAGCTTTTCGGGGTCAGATTATGAATCCCTGACGTAGGTGAACCATGGAACCTATTGTTGGTGGCACCCATACGCCAAACATCCAAGTGGTGCTGAGAAACAAACCCTAGTACTTGAACAGGGTTGTGAGTTGATGGCTGTATAAGAGTAATAGATTGATGGTAATCACGAAAAGCCCACAGCAGAAGTGGTGGTGCATTGCATTGCATCGCCAGAGGATAAGGTTAAAATACTTGGCGAGGAGGTCAGGGTAACATCGCCGTAATTAAATGTTGATGCAGTAGAATGTGAGATAACAATAGGGAGAAGTGCCCGGATAATCGCCCGGATTATGGTCTCGAAAATGGATTTGATGGGATTTGTTTATCTTCACTTACAACATTGTTCAGAATGGGGAACGATGCCAAAAGTATCCAATGAATGGCTTGGAGGACAAGATGAGATGAAACAGTCGCTGGTAATCATTGGCCGATGAATCACTGGCAAGCTTAATTTGGTATCCACTTGATATTGTCACGGTAGACAAACCGTAATATAAATATATATACATGCATGTGACTGAGCGTATCTCAGATTTCACGAAGCAAATTTTCTGCTCATTGAATCCACGACATACCCGTTTGCCTCAAACCCAATGAGGATCCTTGGAAGAATGGATATCAAGGTTGGTGTACGACCGGATTTGATGAGGTAAACATCCTGTGCCTTTGTCCCTAGTACAGCCCAAAGAATTTGATAGGTTTCGGGCAGGTTTGGGTATTAGTCCTTCAAAAGGCTGAAGTAAGGTCTGTTCTGGGTTTGAATTAAGAATACTTGTGGTGATTGACTGTGGACAAGATATGGTCTACACCTTCAAAGTGAAGTCGAAAGAGTCTAGATGCTTTTTGCTTATTTCACCCCCCCAGTGCTGTCATGCAGTTCCTGGATCAAATGGGCAATTATCTAGAAGTGATGGTTAAATATAGGCTTAGCCATTAGCAACGTTATTAAAAATCAGATAAACGACCTGGCTTGTAAGACATACCATCTATGTGTACCCTCCACTCATTCTTACCGCTCTCAATGTGGAAAATACTCCTTCTGATTGCAAATGCTCGAACAACCCCATTTTATCCAACCCTATGTTCACCTCTATTTTCGCAGCCGGTTCAGATGGGAACTGACTGACCGATATTACCTGGCCTAGTGAAATGTCGCACAACATTAGCCCACTCTGAGCACTGGGTACTAGAACTTATAAAGCTTTGACCGCGACCACTCAAAGCAGAAACGTGATACAGCTATTGAGGGAAGGAGACCTATATAACCTAACTTGGTATAGCAATCCTAGATGCATCCTTCCTATCTAAGCAACCGCACCACTCTATCGACAGATCCAATCACCTAGCATTCGAGTGATTCACCTTGGGATCCAGTGGCTAGGAAATTAAGGTTCCTATCCGTGCTAATCCCAAAATAGCGAGAAGCAGTTTTGTCATGTGCGAGGTGGTAGGGATCCGGGTTCAACCTCTCTTCAATTCCAGTCATTTCGGCCGTGGTAGATCGTGTTAGCCAATAGTATGGACGAAAATAACATACCTGATGACTAATCAGGTGTGTGACTAAGACTAGCCGCAATGCTCCAAGATTATCATGGCCAAACGGGTGCTAATGCTCATGGAATCAGCGTCCAAAGTGTTGCCTATGGTGAGGGGGGCTGCATATTCAGCTGTTCATACCCCTTAACCTTGGAAATGTAACCCATGCACAAATTTCCCAATCCAGTCTCTTGCCAAGAGCCAGGTGAGCATGAGGTGTCTGGTGTCGGTCGGATATTCTCTCTGCAAGCTTGTTCACGCTCTGTCAGACGCAATACGGGCTGAGCTTGCGGTATTCGAGGTTGCATTCGGCTGAATGGAGGGATTGAGGGCTGCGTAAACGTAGAATTGGTTGAATTTGGGGAATTCGCAGAATTTACCATATTTGTTGGTGACATGAAACAATCTCAGGTGAGTCAGTGAGGAGATAGTATTAGCTTGGGGGGAATTAATCTAAGTTTAGATGACAGGATCAGTACCAAAAACCTGTAGTCGGAAAGCAAAATACGTTTAAGGGATTTAATAGATTTGGCTAACCAATCAGGGTCGCTCAACGACCGATAAGGTTGGCTTCTCCTTTTAAAAGCCGATTTCCCTGAATTTTCATCGCAGGTTGGAATTTTCCTTTTTCACTGGTGGTTACTCTCCAGTCCTTATTGTTGCCCGCACATTTGATTTTGTCCCTTTCTTGTTCAAAACCTCCTTTTGGGAATCCCATTTTGCGCCTTGCAGTCTTAGCCCTTCACCAGATATACTTAACACAATGACCACCATGGAAACCTACTATGGTGTGATTGAGAGCATTCAAGATGCCTTGCTGATCTTCGAAGCTTGTAGACTAGGTTATCTTAGGCGTGTTCAACGCCGGCTAAGCGATAAAGAAAGACAAAGTTTACGCTCCGGCTCGGTATACGTATGGGAAGAGGAGGAAGCTGGAATGAGGCGGTGGACTGATGGCCGCACCTGGTCTCCCTCTCGTGTTCATGGAAGTTTTCTTACTTATAGTGAACTGGAGGGAAAGCGTAAATCCGCAAAGTTAACCGAGTCCCCGCCCATGACTTCTATGACCGGAAACCTGATGGATTTGGACGTGGACAGCAGCTGTCTGATCAAGCAATCACTCTCATGTACTACTGCTGATCATAGGAAGCTCCACTTGGTTGCTTACTATCGTAAGAGCCAGTTGTCCATTGATAAAACGCCTTCCCCTTCAAAGGATCCGTTCTTTGCTCAAATAGTGATTCCGAAAGGTTTGTACCCCGACATGACTGATGAATGGCCAGTTAGTATGACGAATCCTACTGGCAGCGACTTTGAAAAGGAGCTACAGAGAAATCTAGCTCAGCATAAGAGGAACTCCCCGTATAGCTCTTCTACCTCGACATCACACTCTAGAGATGCACAAACAACCAGCACTTTCAGCTTAACTTCAAACATGCCGCCAGTCAGTCTCGAAATCAAGCAAGAGGAAGGGCTTTTAGACCGTAGAGCTAGCCCGGTTCTAGACAATTCCTTGTCTCTACCAAAAAATGGTAGTCCCACTCGCATCCCAAACTTACCCGAGATCTTGCCACATCGTTTGGAGAAAGCGAGCCCCAACCAAAGTTTTAGAACATTGCCTCCGCTGGCAGTACCATATCTTGATATGCGGCTTGAGTCCGCTCTACACAGTGAAGACCGGCGTCAATTGGCAATTTTGAGCCACTCATTCGCTCGGTTTTAGTCATCATACTTTGCAATTGCCATTACTCTAACATTATCAATAATTCCACCTAATCCTTACATAATTCCTGTGGTGGTAGGATCATCCACCAAGTAGTTTTGCTTGTTCATTCAAATCCACTGAGTGGCCTGGCGGTACTCAAGTGTGGTAGCCAGTGAGAGGAGTATGGATCATATGTAAGATATAGTTTCCGATCTCAGCGAATACGTTCTCGCCGGCCTTTGTC
Source organism: Basidiobolus meristosporus CBS 931.73 (assembly GCA_002104905.1). Lineage (NCBI taxonomy): Eukaryota > Fungi > Basidiobolomycota > Basidiobolomycetes > Basidiobolales > Basidiobolaceae > Basidiobolus > Basidiobolus meristosporus. Next base: position 5,584 of record MCFE01000916.1, read on the forward strand.
TCAGTGTTTATTGGCTTTCTCAACTGATCATCTCCATGTAAATAAATCCTACTTGAAGCGAAGTTTTCATTACTGATTCCATGCAAGCCTACGCTATCTGACCCCGAGAATCATGTGGACCATCGGAGCGTCATACCAACTTGTGTAGTTGAGCAGTGATGGAGGGGTGAGCCAAATTATCATGCGAGTGGTAAGCATAATAATTGGATTGACAACATCGTACCAACAATTCCCATAGAGATGCCCATTATTTAGGGGGTAGGAACCACTTTGCCGCCTGGGCGCTAGATGCTTATTTCCTGGAAATGAAATCTCATTGTGCAGACTGAGGGGTTCTGAATGTGCTTCTTCAGGCTCGGGTGATGAAAACCTGGAGGGTGTGGGGAGATAATATTTAGCCGCCAATTTTACCAATTGTAGCAAGTGCAGCAAGCGATTATTACCAGGCTATTCACGTTCAATCATTCTAGCAATCTGGAGGTCAGGGGCCGATTGGATTAGCTATTTTCAACAATAGTCAAGTCAAACCAAGCACTCCTCTGTCACAGCAATTTAAGCCACTTGTGAGCTTGGTTAGCAAGGCTTACGATAACTCCACCAATATCCCACTTGTGATTCTTCAGGATAGCTCAGATCCATTAATGCCTAATTTTTCATCGCTCACAATTCTATTTGTTTTGTTGCTGGACTTCTATGCGATCCGATTGTAACTAGTGATGTTTGTAAAGTTAATCAATATTAATGGGGGTTTCCATAGTGCGGATGTTGAACTATTGATTACTTGGTATCATTCTGCAGCTTAAAATTTGCTTTACAATTCTAAAGCAGTTTTGGCACATGTAAAGACTCATATGGTGACTTGTGGTTAGGGGGGAGTCACCTATAAGAGCTCAGTGCAGGATCTTGTGTGCTACTCTGATGCTGATTGGGGACAAAACTTAGAGGACAGTGGATCCACTACAGGATGCCAGTCAAATACCACAGGAGATCCAGGTCTCCCTGAAGTTACAACTTGCAGAATTTGAAGTTACAGCTACTTTGACAATATTCTTAGAATCATTAGTGCTTTCTTACCAACTTCAAGATACACCTTTAAATTTACAGGATTGAAGGAATTTTAAGCAATACTGGCTTACCTAATAGTCTCAATTGCAAGTACAAGTTGAGTTGCTGGATGCAATGACAAAATATGTAGCTACATGTAAGTAGTTGCTGCAGATCTCTGAGGGTGTTATGTGACTAAAACAACATGAATGGCCTGCAGCAATAAAAAGATACAGGCTTATTTTATCTAGTGGCACCAAGCACTAGTTGGATTGATATAACTATGCTATTAAAATAAAGTAGGTTATTACTGTTAACACAAATGTCAATTTTGCAAATGAACCTCCCTTTGAAAAGTTTCAAGCTTGGATTTTTTACCTTTATTTGATGGTATTCAGCTAGCATTCTGCTGGCAATTAGCTGGGATTCAGCCAGTGAATCACATTGAATCTTCAAATGCTTTCAATATGGGGTACAGAAGTCTAATTGCTACCCAAGTTGGCATAAGGGCAATATGACACAAGTCCTTTGGTATAACACATCCACATGTTCTCTAAGTAGCTGTAACTTCAAACACTGAAAGTTGTAACTTTAAGGAGACTTGGATTTCATACAGTGTTCAGCTGGCATCTTGCTGGCCTTCATCAAGCACTCTACAGGAAAATGTTTTCTTCAGCAAATTGATGCACCACAAGGTATTAATGACCTAGTTATGTCATCAAATATGTGGAACAACAAAACAAGCATTTCAAAACTGTCCCTACTGTTGCATGACAAGAGTATCCCTCCAGCTATGAACAATACTTAAGATTTGTTCCATGGTTCTGTATATCATAATTTAATCACCTTGATGGCTGTCTCCACATCAAAGAAGCACCTTAAGCCAGGGGAATATGTAGAAAGTAGCTTTACACTATAAACAAAGGTATACCCAGTACCTGGAATTATTATAACAGACACAGCAACTGAGCTGGGCTATGCACTTTGTGCAACAGCCATGCATAGTAATTGACCATAGTGGTACATTATCTTATTGCTCCTTGACATATCTTTAGCAAGCCAAACTCTACCAAATTCCATCAGCCATTAAATAGAACTCTAGAGGAGCTACTTTGCTGTTTGAGGAGATAGAAGTATGCTGTAGAAGTGTCATTTTACTGATATCCAGCTCTTGTTGTCTTTTGTTCAGGATGGGTATATGCCATGCCTCTAGTAACAACTAATTATTGCTTTACTAAGGTACTGTAGTGCTGCATGCAGGTTTGCTTGAACTTCCAGATAGATAATTACTAACTACCAGCTACCCTATGCAAAAAAATTGATGAAGGCCTATAGTGTGAGTACTAAATGTAGCACCCACTCTTTGCCCAAGAGTTCTCCCCAGAGTCCTACCCAAAGTCCCCCAATATCCTCCCTATGATTCCCCCACACATCCTCCCTCCTACTCCTGCCCTTATCTAGTTGAAACACTTACCATAACAAGAAGGTGTTCACATCCCTATTTTATAACACATTGTCAATTATCTAAGCCCCTCCAAGTGATATATATATATCCAATTGAACCAAGTGAGAGAACAACAAGATTTGGATGGAATAAACACAAGTCTTTATTACCTTGCTACCTTCTATTGGAAGCTATTCTGAACCAAGTGGTACTGACTTGACCTACATGCTCTCCCACTCACCAAGTACAGTCAGTAATAACCCACATTCAGAAGGCAAGCAAAATACTGTATCAAATCCAAGTCTCCTCAAAGCTTCAACTACCCACATTTGTAGTCAAGACTACTTTTAGGATCTATGGGTGTATAATATGGAACAACTAAAGTCTAGTTAGCCCTAATCACAGCTTAGGTAGCAGTCCAATTACTATTCCCTGAGTTGATAGCATTTGAAGATTCCATGAAACTTACCAGCTAAACTCTATCTAAATGCCAGGAGGATTCCAGCTCAATTATATCAAGTGAAAGTAAAAAACCCTAGTTTAGATTTTTATAGGTCCTAGTTAGCCAGTTTGATTTATGCCCTATGCATTTGTATATTTTGCATATAGACTTTGAGCAGTATCTGCTCACAATAATGCCACTTCTATCTGTGGCTTGCTATGATGAGCAAATGTAAGAATCATCAGAAATTAAATTCTATAGTGTGACTGGTGATGCTTTGGAAAGATATTTTTCCAGTGGTGAGCATTATTCAAATGTAGCTCTGCTTTACAATGCAGCACAACTCATACCCCTACATGACCACTCTCAGTGAGTTGCTACCACAGACAAAAAAACACCTTGAACTGGGATGGTATGACTAAAATGTAGCAATTTGACTAACATAAAACTTTTTATACTACAAATTTGGGTGCAATAAGCACTCCAGTTTTTCATCAAGAGTAAAGTACTGAACAGAGTTATGCACATTCTATACTTACTATGCCAATATGGCTTGAAATGATGAAACCCAACAACACTCATCAAATGATATCTTTGCTAGCTAAATTCTCCTGAAGTCAGCTAGCTGGTGAATATCACGGCTTAGCAATGGCTGAGTTGTTTATAGTGGAAGGGGTCTGATGCTAGAAAAGCATAGTCTTTACAGCCAGTATACTATACCTTTCTTCCAGGATAAGAATTAGCCTTTCCACTGATAATAACAGAATAAAACCATTTTCTTCTGGCTCAGTTATACTAAATATAGGTATGCTGGCACTGTACATGAGACATAGGGGGACTTTCAGTTATCCACCTACTATATACTGTCTAGATAGGGTGATTACTCCTTTGTAGTATGATAGATGCAGCACTCATTGCCACTGCTGTGAATCAATATATATCATTTTCAACTTATTGTCCATCTATAACAATTTGTAAAGAGTTCTCATACTGTTGTGGGTATAGGTTAAAGTTTGACTAATATCTATAATACATTTGACAACACACCACACCTGACTACTCTGGGAAGGTACTGTTGTATCCAAGAGAAAAGTGTAATAAAACACTTCAATGGTTTAACTGAACCAAAGGGACAACTAAGTGTGGAATTTCAGAATTGTCAGAGAGGGGCAGAAATATTAGCAGAGTGATTCTGGTCTAATACTGGTCTTATATATAGCTGTGCTTGGCTATAAAGGCATTGCAGTTGGTCTACTATGCAAGCTAGGCTTGGTATGCTTGGAAGTGCTAGAGATGCTAAGCTTTGGAAGAAACTAGAATGGAATTGTTAAATTCTGAATTTTGCTGAGACACACACTGAACCAAAAATTCAGTAAACATTATTTATAATTTACTAATCAAGTTGAATTTATAAGTGCCAGGAGACCAGATTCATTGAGATCTATTTGGGTGTTGTTGCATGCATAACATAAATGAAAATTGCATTATCAATCAGTTTATGCCTTGGTAACTGCCAAGTGGTTGAGTGGATCTAAGATGACTAATCACCAGGGAAGTCTTGGCAGATAAGTTGACAATGTAATGGCCACATTAAAGTTGATCAGGTGTGACAGCTATAAATAGACTGTGAGGTGGGATTAAGTAAGCTATACCTATGATTAGTAAATGTTTGGGTTAGGGAAAATCAGTTAGGATATTAGAATTCTTAATATAGCAAAATTGGCTAAGTGCTCAATGTTGACACAAATCAGGTACCATATTTCTCATCTTGTTCCTAAGATGCACAACTACTCTGTAATAACTGGAGAATACAAGTGCCCCAAGGAGAGTGGGTATTGGCAGTCCAAGTGGATGGTCACCAGTAGCCACTACAATAAAATTTGACTACCAACTTACTCTTTTCCAATTTTTATGCAAAGTTGTGTGCCCACTTAAGCATTCAGTTATTAAAATTGATTTTAATGATCAGAAAACTGTAATTGTGATCAAACAAGTATGCCATTTTGCAATCAAAATTTTAAGCATTTTCCTTTTTGAAGTGAATTTGTATAAATATAGATTGGTATTTTGATTTGATTTTTGAGTGATATTTGGGTACCAACAAGCTGTCAGAATGTGCAAGCCGTCCTTTAGTGTACTGAGAATGTACAATATACATAATCCTGTAAAGTACAGTTGTAAGAATACCAGACAACATATTTATTTATAGGAAGAAAATCGAGAAAATTTTTCCCTCATTTTGTGGCCACATCCCATAATATAGGAAGTGACAAAAACAAGTGTATTATATATACTGCTCTGGACTGCAAACATTGACTATGAAATAACCAGCTACGTAAGAATAGTGCGATTCCTGTGTGCACGCTTCAAGCCCTTGCTTGAGAAATTGTAGGTTGAGTCGTTTTGCGTCTCACTCATAACACAATAGTATACTGACTTAAACGATAATTTAACACCCAATATCGATACAATATTTTACAGTTCAATTGAGTAAACATTGAACATCCCAAAGTATCTTCAAATGCGGTAATTGATACACAATGCTATTTGAACTTCTCTATTGTTAGTTCATCTTGCCACCAACCAAATGTGGAGTGTCCCTAATCCTTTGGTGTCTGTCGATGTGAGGTATCGTCGTATGTCAATTTTTTTGGACTAGTATACTGTGCCAGCCATACTTTAATAGTCTGTGAGACAGTGCAAAGAATGTTTATTTGTTTTGCTTACTCAATATTCTCAGTTTAACTTTATCTGTTGGGCGCAATTGTCAGTACACTAATTGTATTGAACGTTTTGTTCAGTCTCTGCTACTGTTGCGTTCCTGCAGGCACACTTCTAACGATTGTTTGGGCTCCATCAGCATTCTGCATTCCGCTCACACATGTCCATAGTTCTTATTTTTACTCATTTCTTCCATTATTTTGTGGAACTCACCATGATTTTCTGGAGCATACTAGTGCTAATCCTAGTATCTTTATTGCTCCGTTTACAACTGATTTATTGACCATTACATAGGAAAAGATCTAAGTACTTCGTCTTTGAGGCATCCATTGAATTTCAGTTTAATTTAGTCTGCCAAACCCAGGATTTTGTATTTATTTATCGTAAATTTGATTGCCATTTCTTCATTAGGAAAAGACACTGATGGGTAACGACAAAACAATAGGTAAAGATACTTTACGATGCTTGCTTTGAGTGATGGCTGTACTTCAAGAACATTTGATTGGAAACTTTTTCGTAAGGTCCAAGCACTGTTACGTACTTAAAGAGTAATGTCCTTTAGAGAGTACGAAAAGGGATAACGTGTATGTTATCTTGTAGATTCAATGGGGTAGTGTAAGAATATCTCTTTAAAAGGTTACGGTGGTGACTTCATAGAAATATATTCAAGCTAATATTCGTTCCTACTACGCTTTTCTGCCTATAACCCAAAAACTACTTTTTTATTTGATTGCTTGTTTGGTATTTTGTTAAAAGATAAACATGGATCACATGAAGGATAATCTGAGACAACACCATAAGCATCTAGATAAGGGTCCAGTACTACACAAATTTAGTACTACCACGACTCGGGGAGAATAACAAAGTCGCACTGCTTTAGGATAAAATAATATGACTATCAAACATGTCAAAAGTATAAATGAACAAAGAAGTAACTTGCAATTAACAGGCCCCTTGTGGATATTTGACGAACCAGAATATAACAATTTATACCTTATTGTGAGTCTGGTGATTTGTCTTTGATTTGCTTTTCCCTGGCTACTAAGTTGTCTTTGTATGCGTTGATATCACTTAACATCGAGTGACTCTTTACTCTGTAACAGTATGTTATGAATCGAGGGCAAGCGGAGGAGGACCGGAGGATGTCCAATACGAATCAGAGAGGTTATCTGAATAGTTGATGAACCGGTAAAAGGTTGATGCTTTATTGATAGTGTTCAAAGGAGTTTATATAGAGATAGCCTTGGAGGGAGAGCTTCCGATAACGTAGGGCAAGCTTCCAAAAGGAGGGTTCAAGATGTATTAAATAACGTGTGTATCACTGAGTGCGATTGATCGTCTGTGTGGAATTCCAGGTGTTCGATCCGTAGTGTTCAAGTGATCGGTAGTGACTAGTTAGGATTTAAATCATAACATACTCCCACACTTAAAGAGGTTCTTCTCCTGAAGAGTCCTGTCTATCGGACTTGTAATACCAGTATTTGGTTGGTGGTGTCATTGGGTTTTTTAGCTGTGCTTCCTTTAGTCGGTCTCTATGCGCTAGGTCCTCCTTTACTTTACCTGACATGTCTGCGAGTTGAAATGTATTGAAGGGCATTTCTCTTGTGATAATAAAGGGTCCAACCCAATGTGGTTCTAGTTTTAGCCTACTTTCATTTCGGACTAATACAAGTTTTCCCAAAGTTAAGGGTTTTGTTACCACTGTTTTGTTGTACTGTTCTTTCATCTTCTCTGCTTGTCGTTTTAAATTCTTGATGGCATCATGTCTTGCATGTCCTAATTCTTCCAGTTCCCTTGTTCTGAATTCCGCCAAGTCTTTTTGGTTCTTTAAGTCCCAGATGTATGGTGGTAAGGTATCACCTGGGATTCTTGGATGTGTACCATACACTAGGTAGAAGGGGGACTTTTGTGTTGCTGAATGGACTCTAATACGACAGGCAAAGAGTGCTTGATGTACAAATTCATCCCACTTATGTTTGGCTCCTTTGACATAAGTAGTCAGCATCTTCCCAAAGAGTCCATTGAACCTCTCTGTAACCCCATTTGTTCTAGGGTGGTATGCTGATGTCTTCAAATGTCTAACCCCCATTATCTGAAGGTATTCTTTCAAGGTTTGTTCCAAAAAGTTTGCTCCTCTGTCAGACAGAATTTCACCTGGGCATCCAAACTGCATAAAGATTTCCAGGTAAAGGAATTTTGCAACATTTTTTGCAGTAGCTGCTGGCATGGCTTTTGCTATACACCACTTAGTGGTATGGTCAATTGCAGTTATGATCCACTTGTTCCCTCTTGAAGTTTCAGGCAAGATTCCAATGAAGTCAATTCCCCATCTGTAGAATGCTGGAACTGGAGTCAGTGGTTCTAATGGGGCATGTTCCTTGTTGTATGGTCTAGCAAGCTGGCACTCAGGGCAGGTCTTGAGGGTCTCAGCTATAAATTGTTTGAGTTTAGGCCACCAGGCTCTCCTTTTAGTTATTTCATAAGTTCCTTGGATGCCCAGATGTCCAAAGGCTTTATGATTCTTGATTATCATGTCACCTCTGTATACAAATGGAATATATGGTACAGGCCCTATTTCTTCCATGTGTCTGTAAAGTACCTTGTCTTCACCATATGAGAAATTCTCTGCTTCTTTCTTAATCTTGACCCTTACTTCCTGTGATAAATCTTCTGGCATTGTCTGACTTGCCAAGTACTCTGGCATGTATTCTGGCCAGTCCAACTCATGATCTACCATTGATATATGTTGCCTTGAGAGTGCATCAGCAACTGTATTCTTTGGCCCAGGGAGGTAGTGGATTTTAAAATCAAATTGTTGTAGTTCTTCAATCCATCTAGTTATTCTTCTGGATAATAGCTTCTGGGTGTGAATGTATCTTAGGGATGCATGATCTGTATATACCACAAAGTGTTTGCCCTCCAAGTAGCATCTCCACACTCTCAGACAATGTAGTATGGCATAGAGTTCTTTTTCATGGACTGGGTAGTTTTGTTCAGTTACTGATAGCTTTTTGGACTCATAAGCAACCGGGTGTTCTTTTTGAGTCAGTACCCCTCCAACAGCTAGATCTGAAGCATCAGTGTATACACAGAAAGGTTCTGAGAAATCAGGCAACAGAAGCACAGGAGTTTGGCATAGCTTTTCTTTCAGAGTTAGGAAAGCTGTCTCACAGTTTGGGGTCCATATATAGTCTTTCTCTTTTTTGGTCAAGTCTGTAAGGGGGGCTGCAATAGTTGCAAAGTCCCTGATGAATCTTCTGTAATATGATGCAAGTCCCAGGAAGGATCTCATTTCAGTGAGTGACTTTGGGGCTTCCCATTTCTGGATAGCATCTATCTTGGCTGGATCCATGTGTAGTCCTTTATCTGAGATTATGTGACCAAGGTATTCAACTGATCTGGTGAGGAATTCACACTTAGGAAGTTGTGCATATAGCTTGTGCTTTTTTAGTATAGCCAGTACTGTCTTCAAGTGCTTCATGTGGTCATCCATGCTGGTACTATAGATCAGAATGTCATCTAAGTAGACCAGGACAAATTTCTCTAAATATGGTTCCAGGATGCTATTCATGAGTGTCTGAAATGTTGCTGGGGCATTAGTCAGGCCAAAGCTCATCACAACAAACTCATAATGACCATATCTTGTGTTGAATGCTGTCTTAGAGGTGTCTTCAGGCTTAATTCTGATTTGGTGATATCCAGATGCCAGGTCTATTTTAGAGAATATCTTTGCCTTCCCCAGTTGGTCAAAGAGGGCATCAATTCTTGGTAATGGGTAGGAATTTCTGACAGTGATTGCATTTAGGGCCCTGTAGTCCACACAGAACTGTAGCTTCCCATCCTTCTTTGGAGCAAAGAGTACTGGAGCTCCCCATGGTGATTTACTGGGTTTTATCCAGCCTTTAGCCAGGTAGTCCTTCAATGTTTCCTTCAAAGTCTCCATTTCCTTTGGGGAGAACTTATATGGGGCTCTGTTTCTTGGTTTATCATCTGTTACTTCTATGGCATGGTCAATCTCTCTGCTTGAGGGTAGTGCAGGGATTTCCTTGGGAAAAACCTCTTGAAACTCTGCTAACAAGGTCTTGAGCCTGTCATTTGTCACTTCTGTGGTCTCTTGGATTTTGGCAAAGGCTATCATGTGCAACAGTTTGGGATTCTGTCTGATAGAGTGGGCAAACTGTTTCTTTGATATGGTGTGTTCTGGTGCATTGCCTTTGTCCAGGGTTGGTTTGGGTGACAGATGATATTTTGCATCATCCTTGTTGATTACAACTTCCTGAGTCTGCCAGTTTATGTCAGGATTGTGCTTTCTTAGCCAAGTTTGTCCCACATTGATTTCAAAGTTGGCTTGGGGTATGATAATTGGGGAAATGGTGTCTTGGAAGTCCCTGATTTGTAAAGTCAAGGGTTCAGTCCTGCTGTTCACTATAATTGATTCCTTGGTGGCACAGAGGATGTGAATTGGGGGGCAAGGGATTGTTTGTAGCTTCATCTGATCAGCTACATCTTTTGAAATGTAGACATCAGTTGCTCCACTGTCAATGAGTACAGAGACACATTGGTTGTTGTTGAGAATCCCTGGGAGTTTCAGCATCTTTGGGGTAGTATATAAGCTCTGAGTCCTCTGATACTCCTTAACAAGGCTGATTGTGTGCTCCTCCTCCTTAGTGGAGAGTTAGAATACTCTTTGTAATGGCCTCTTTGGGCATTCATTGACTTTATGACCCTGTTCCTTGCAGTAAAAGCATAGTCCAAGCTTGAAGCATTCCTCTTTAGAAGGTCTTGGTGTGCTCTGCATAACATCTAGGTCCATAGGCTCCAGTGTTTGGGGGTAGTGTGCACCTTGTTCAGTGATTGGTTGACTACCAATAGGTATGTGGTTATTGGCTTTGAAGCCTGTAGTAGTTCTTGAGTGACCAATTCTGTGGTTGACAGCCCTTCTGAAGTGTATGGCATCATATCTTTCTGCCAGTTCCATAGCCTCTACTAGGGTTTTGGGGTCTTTGTATTCAATTTCCCATCTAGTGTTGGATTTCAGGCCTCTTAGGTATTGCTCAAGTAGTTCAGTATCAGGCATGTTTTGAATTTGCATACTAAGCAAGTTAAACTGCTCATTGTACTCTTGAACAGACTTGGCTTGAAAGAGTTTGGACAGTTTTTCTCTTGCCATTCTATCAGCATTGATAGGTGTAAACCTCTTTCTCAATGCTTTAACAAAGTCAGCCCAGGAGGCTATGGGTGGAAAGATGCCCCTATTCATTCCTTGAATGTGAAGTTTCCACCACATGGTTGCTTCCTTTCTGAAAAGTGAACAGGCATAATGTACTTTGACTTCTTCAGAGTCATCTGAGAAGTATAGGTACTGCTCTACTTCAAATATCCAAGTCTCTAGAGTGGCAGTGTGTCTTTTGCCTTCAAAGATGTTGGGTTTCTGAAGTTTCAGATTTGTTGCCCTATATTGTTTTGTGCAGTCCAGAGAGCCTTGCCCATCTTCTCCAAGATTCAAGGAATTGGGAGGCACCGCAGGTCTTACAGATGAGGCTTCACCCTCTCTCTGTATACCTTGACCAGTAAACCATGATCTCTGGGTGTTCACAAAATGTAAAGAGTCCAAGTCTGTCTGCCTACCCATTCTTGGGTCCAGACTAGGGAGGGCTGCAGGCTCAGTTGTGTGGGATAAATCATAACAAGTACAAGCTGGTGAGGTGGCCGAGTGGTCTAAGGCGCTGCGTTCAGGTTGCAGTCTCTTCAGAGGCGTGGGTTCGAACCCCACCCTCATCAACCGTTTTACTCTTAGCTTACACAAAAATGATAAGAGGAAATATCACAATGCTAACATTCACTGGGCAGTCTGTCAATCTCGAATCTTTGTGTTACCAAAATCAATCCGGTAACCCTGCCAGATATTCTCTCCAATATCAAACTCTTCGGTGGAGGGCAGCATTACTAAAGACTGAGGTTGAGTATGTTAGTACGTAAGCGAATATCTAATATTAATGCCCGCAGCTCTGATCATGATACAGGTGTGTGCAAGTAAAAAGCGCTGGAGACACAGTTAATGATAATCACAAGTAACAACAAATATAGGAATGTCATTTCAATTTTATTGATTGAAGATTTTCAGTAATAGTGTGGTGATGGCTGCCTACATTTGAAGCATTGTCACCGCACTAGTTGTATTACACGTTTTGCCCTGCACAATCTTCTACGCATTGCATCTCTGCCACAGGGGTTGTGTATTGTATATCTTGGGTGGGCTGCATCAGGACGTAGGGAGAGAAAGAACTATCTTCCAAGTGTTCCGCTCCCTTTTGCTTGGCATATTCTAATGCATTGGCTCCACCCTCCAGTTCCAGACTGGGCCCTGCTTGATACTTGACATTGAAGCCTTTGTTGCTGTTGGCGTTAGCAATGTTCAGGTTATCGTGCTTTCTGGTCACGGTGGTGAAAACCTGGCGCAATAATGGGGATTGGACATTTGTCGTCTTAACGACAGGCAAAACTCGAGCGTTTTGGTAGCAATCGCTCGCATACTGTGCACATGGTAAGCTGCGATAATGCACCCTTCTATACTCGCGAGTGCATGGAGAAGAACAGCCGATTGGGGCAGCAACGGCAACTTGAAGAGCGGCAAGGCCTAGAATCACTGTTATGGTAGTAGAGCGCATGCTGAAGAATAGCTGAGAAATAAGTTAGTTGCATAGGCCGCTATATAGCATGGGAGGCTATATAATAAGGTTAAGTCAAGGGCATAAAGTGAGTCTTGTTAGATTGCGCATGTTTTCCATTCTGTTATTGACTTTATTGAGGAAGCCTGTAACATATAAAATACATGCACTGGAATGACAGCCTCTGTATATATATATATATATATATATATATATATATGGCTCTATCAGCGCTGCCCATACTTCTCTTCAATACGAACAATGACATTGTGTACAACGATAAGTGCCACTGTTTCTGTGTGTGCATATCAGAAAATTCTTGAGTACTTGTACATCATCAGCATACCGAGTAATATGTTGCTCATTTTATTTCGTAGGTTTACTTTTACTAGACTTAATGTCTGTTTCCACTGAAATATCTAACTTTGAAGTGGCGACGAGCAGATCTCTTATACTTCTTGTACCCACCTCTAAGCGCACGCGCTGCTGGCTGAGTGATGATAATTTGTGACTGTTGCTGCTTGGGCTGGTACAGGGTTTGATCAATGACTTGCGCTTGGTCGAACTGGTTTGAGTTGGACAAGGCATTGGCTTTACTGGAGGAATGGCCATTGATTTTGTCCAGCAAGGCTTGGGATGGTTGAAGATTGGAAATATCGAACCCTTGCAACCCAGAGAATCCTGGCTGCTCACCCAAAGTCTCGCTTGTCTGCATTGGCTCACTCATCTCCGAATCATCCCCCTCCTCAGTTGATGGCCGGTATTCTTGACTGGGGGCCGAAGTGTCCTGATAACAAGCACCCTGTTGTCCAACACATGGCTCATTGGTGTAGCCCACCTGGGATTCACCGAGTGGGGTAGCGGAAATTGCTTGCAACGAAGCGATGGCAGAAACTAGCAAGAGGAAGGAAAGCTGCATGACTGGCTGGTGGAGTCTCATGCGAATTTTGCCGATTTATATCACCTCGATCCCACTCAATTAGGCTTCGTTCATAGCGATAGCTTTATGCGAGCTAGATTAATTTAACCTTTACTACTTTACCTCTTCGTACCAAGGCTACACAGTATAGGCTGCACTTCAAAGTGTAAAGAATGAGGGCGATCTGGTCAATGATATCCTTAATATCATTCACAATTCTCAGTTTTTGCAATAGCTATCCATATTGGTAAGGACTTTGGTAATTGTTTACTAATGAGCCTAAACATTACCGTCGATAGCTCCAAGGTGATTTCGGTCAATTTCAGCGGGTTTTGGTACTCCCTTTGTATCAGTGCAGCTTTCCTGGATGGTACTTTATCCTGTGAGCTTGGTATCTTTGTTACATCTTTAAGGCAAGTATCTCTTACAATAGTCCTATCATTGCCTGGAAGGTATTGTCCTTTGGTAGTGTTGTTTTCTTGCTATACACATGCTTATATATATTGCTGAACTGACCCTGCCGCAACTTGAGAGCAACCACCACAGTCAAGCTTTGGGGCAGGCGTACCAAATTAACCTTTTATTACGAGAACCTAGGGCTGTTGCTGATTGGTGAACAATACGACTGTCCTGTACACCCCAGGACAGTACAGGCAAGAATATATTGGTTAGTTGTTTGCCAAGAGTTGGGGATATTGAGTGGATAGTGCTTGGGATAGTTGAGGCTGCCTTGGAATTTCTTGTTGTAGTACACGCGTTTTCAATTAGTTATTTGTCAAGAAACAAGCCAAATGTGACTGTTCACTTTATTTGTGTTACGCTTTATCTATGCTGCTACAATCGATAGCTTGGATGGCAATGCTTTCTTGCAAGACACATGCACTTATCTATTGCAAACTTTACCCTGCCACAGATGGAGTACAGCGTCGGATTAAGAGCTCAGCCACCGACTACCACGGTCATTCTTTTGGGCAGGTTGATTATATAACCTGTTATTTCAAGAACAGACTCATTGCTGATTGGTGCAAATCCTTGTCACCAATGACCGGCATGGTGCATAGAGATGGTGCCGGCAAGAAGGAAATATTCATGGATGTGTTTAGCTAGTATTGGTTTCCTCAGGTAATATTGCAGATTTGGCCTCAACCGTAACCATTCATGATTTCTGGATCATTTCTCCAAGCTTGGCCTAAGACTCAGCACTTTAGGTGGGAAGCCGCTATACTTAGTAGAAAAGGGCACATGAAGCAGCCAACACTAAGCCACCACCTGGATAAGGTGATATAAAGCAGCAGGTGTGGGCTTGTCAGTCTCAAGACTTATTGCACTCCACTTTCTCAGCCATGGTATCTGATCAAGAAGCCCGTTTGTATTCTGCCGATGTCAGAGAAGAAATTGCCAGAGCCAAGAGAGCTAACAACGGGAACTACGCCTCAGTCACAGTCAAAGGGATTCGCTGGACTTGGAGAGGACCCGGAACTGGCAAGCTGTCCTTCAAGCAGATCCTCAAAGGAAGAAAGGGGACCGCCTGCGTGGATAGCCAGACATGGGTAATCTCGTAGGGTTTGGTTGGTGCCTACTTAGCCGGTGGACTCTTGGAGATGTTGCTGTTATGGATATTTAGCTGAAGCATTGTGAAATAAATGAGTTCAAATCCGCGTTCCTTTGACCCAGCTGTATTATGCTCATTGCACTGTGAGCAACTAACATATGTGTGAACTGCTACTTTGATTGTTTAAGTGTTTTGATTAGATACACGTGTACAACTGCCGTGTACAGGCATCCGTTCCAGCAATCAGTATCGTGTCGCACGCTCCGCACTTCTGAAGACAATCCTTTTCTGTTGCGGTTAATATGATATGGCACCCCTGAGGTCTTTGCTTTTGTCTTAGTAGCGTTGTTACCTCTTTATTCAAACATATAAATGATGCGGCAATAATATGCAAAATCAAAGGTAGCAATCCTTGAACTGGGCTGCTCATCACATTTTGTGCCACACGGCTTTTGCCGTGCAATACACTCATCCACGAAGAATGTTCTAAATGCAGTACCACACGGATGAAAGTAAGCCTTCCCTGTTAGTTTCAAGTGTAGAACTACTTTGCTGATAGTTCATTAGATGATTTATTAGGTAGATACAACATCTTTGGTGTCCCGGAATACCAACCTTTTACCAATACCTGAAGGGCGCAAGTAGAGAGTGTCAACACAGCTGGCCTCAATAATGGCAGGTAAGGAGAGTTGTAACATGTAAAGTAAACAAGTACTCTTGAAGCACGTGAAATATAGGTCATTACGTACACTGCTAATTAACCTTCCTCTGTGCAAAGCACTCACTCAACGGTTGTTGTAGCTAGGCAGTCTGTAACAATGGAATATGTAAACCAGCTCTATACACAAATAACAATGTAATGGTTACATTCACTCTACTTATTGACAGTTATAGCAATCATGATATGCAGCATTGTTGCTTATACAGTGTAAATGATATATAGCACTGTGGCAAACAACAGTTCAATAGATGGTTCCCAATACAGTTGCATATATTAAGCCCCAAAGATGAGACCAGCATATTTTGCTACACTATTGGCTCCCATTATACTGCTATATAGTTGCTGCTTGCTTCTTAAGCACTAATCTCCGTATATACAATACGGCTTGTCTCCAGCATCTGCATTGTCATGTGTACGCTCCACATTGAACGTATTGGATTTATTGATTATCAGATACAGCATCTCTGGCCAGACTTGCATCCGGTATCCCAGAATACTGATCTCCAACCGGTGGGGCAGCCACCGGAAACGCACAAGGAGCCTCTTGAGTTCCCTTGGGCTTGGCACGAGAGAGCATCTACGGAGCCAGAACTGGAGCTGGCCACAAGGAAGGCGACCATCAGGGAGACTGCAAACTTCTTCATCATTGTTTTGATTGAGAGCTTAGTGTGTGAATGATGTCTAGCAGCAAGGTTAGCTCAATATATAGGCGTCATTTCCCCATTGTTGCACATACTTTCGTCGATAGTTGCTGTGGCTAGCTCTACAAATGATTGTACATGAGAAGAAGGCTACCTGGGTAATGTAAACCAGTTCCACAGAGCTGCAGCATTGAGATGATGTTAATACACAAAAATAAATTGGCAATCCATGAACCGGGTTGCTCATCAGACATGCTATTGTGTAGTGGTAGTCCTACACCAATAAAGCATCTTTGGCCTCTAACTGGAAAGTAAATCAAGACCTCAAGATGCATAGACAATCTCGATAATTATGTTTACTGTAACATGTACATTCCATGACTGTTGTGGCTAAGCAGTCTGTGACAACGGAATGAGTGTGGATACCATTTGAGACTTAAAGCGGTAATGATATTCAATCGGGATATGCAAAGTCCTAGGTAACACTGTCGCTTATAAAGCATAAATGAATCTTGATTTTTAGGCCTAGATGCTGCTATTTGCAATAACACGCAAGTATTTGATATAACTTTAGTGTTTGTAACAACTTGCATTGATTTTACAACAAGTAAATATAGATATGAGATTGCTGTCCCACTTGGGAATTGAAATATGTTGTATTCTTTACAACGACTTACCCGATAATTCATTAGATAATTTATTAGGTAGATACAACATCTTTGGTGTTCCGGAATATCAAACTCTGACTTGCGCCTGAAGGGCGCAAGTAGAGAGTGTCAACACAACTGGCCTCCATAATGGCAGGTAAGGAAAGTTGTAATATGTAAAGTAAGCAAGTCCTCTTGACGCATGAGCAATATAGGACATCATGTACACTGTTGCTTATCCTTCCTCTGTGCAAAACACTCACTCACATAAAGAGGAGGCTAACATATTTTGCTACACTTTGGCCATAGTTACTGCTTGCTTCTTAAGCGCCAATCTCCAAATACTCTGTCCTGTTTCTAGCATCTGCATTATTGTGTGTATATTCAACATTGAACATATTGGATTTATTAACTATCAGATACAGCATCTTTGGCCAGACTTGCATCCAGTATCCCAGAACACGGATCTCCAACCGGTGGGGCAGCTACCGGAAACGCACAAGGAGCCTCTTGAGTTCCCTTGGGCTTGGCACAAGAGAGCATCTACGGAGCCGGAACTGGAGCTGGCCACAAGGAAGGCAACCATCAAGGAGACTGCAAATTTCTTCATCATTGTTTTGATTGAGAGCTTAGTGTGTGAATGATGTCTAGCAGCAGGGTTGGCTCAATATATAGGCATCATTTCCACATTGTTGCACATACTTTTGTCGATAGTTGCTGTGGCTAGCTCTACAAATGGTTGTGCAAGAGAATAAAGTTACCCAGGTAATGTAAACCAGCTCAGAAGGTTACCTGGGTAATGTAAACCAGTTACACAAAGCTGCAGCATTATGGCATAGTGGTACAGAGTTAATGTGGTATTAATACACAAAAACAAAATCCATAAACAGGGTTGCTCATCAGACATGCTATTGTGTGGTGGTAGTTCTACACCAATAAAGCATCTTTGGCCTCTAACGGGAAAGTAAATCAGGACCTCGATATGCATAGACAATGTTGATAATTACGTTTAGTGTAACATGTACATTCCATGGCTGTTGTGGCTAAGCAGTCTATAACAATGGAATGAGTGTGGATACTTTGATTACAGTCACTCTACCATTTGAGACTTAATCGAGATATGCAAAGTCCTAGGTAACACTGTCGCTTATAAAGTATAAATGATGTATAGTATTGTTGCACATGGTCTGCGAATAATCACTTGTTAGCCGATGAATCTTGATTTTTAAGCCTTTGCAATAACACGCAAGTATTTGATACAACTTTAGTGTTTGTAGCGACTTGCTTCACGTAGAAGTATAATTTACATTACAAGTGCTTTGTATACAATGAATCAATAAGTGCTGTTCATTGTCAGACTAATACTCACTACAATTATTGTCCTTGTCAAGCCACAACAAAATATCCAGTTAGGCCATCAGTCCATTTAAGTTGCTCATGTCTCTAGAGTGGTGCATCAGCTGTGGGTTAAGTATTGGCATAGTGGGGGGCAGAGATGATAGACCCAAATCGAGGCTACAATCACTGCGTTGGTGGCAAGAAAACTGAGTATACAACACCGCAGGCTTGTTCATTCATTTCAATGAAGCCTTTTTGGATGAGAAATAGAAGCCACGCATCCTCAATATTTTGGTGTATGCGTTGATATGCCAGGCAAACTCCACACTTTCCGTTATAACATGAGCTACGGGGAATCAAGTCGGCAATCTCCAGAATAATGGTGTGTAAGTACTTCACCTGAAAATATCTTTGAAACAGTGTCTGTGGTACTAGGGTTAGGGGGGAGACAGTCACCAACAGGTGAAATCTTTATTTCAGTTGAAACAAAGAAGCCAGTGCTACTGTTGTAGCCTTGATACAAGAGTGTGTAGCTGAGGGGAATTTGTAGGTAAGTTAATAAGAAGTGATGATTGTTGTGCATCAACATTTAAAACTTAACCAATTTTACTCCGTTTGAAAATCTAGTACCCTAACTGATTTTCCCTAACCCAAACATAACAAATCCCAGTTACAGTTTATTTTATCCCACCTCAGAATCTATTTTTAGCTATCACACCTGATCTATTTTCAAATGGTCATTACGTTATCAACCTATCTGCCAAGCCTTCCCAGGTGATTAGTCATCTGAGATCTATCCAACCACTGTGCAGTTGCCAAGACATCAGTTGATTGATGATGTAATTTTCATTTATCTTATGCACCTATGAACACCCAAATTGATTTCAATCAATCCAGTCCCTTGGCGCTGACTAATTCAACTTGATCAGAAAAGTATAAATAAAGTTTACTGAACCTTTTGGTTTAGTGTGTGTCTCAACAAAATTAAGATTCTGTCTCAGCAAAAATAAGAATCCAACAATTCTGTTCTAGTTTCTATCCAAGCCTAGTATATCTAGCACTCCAAAGAACACCAAGCCTAGCCTGCCTAGCAAACAAATATCATTGCCTTTATAGCCAACCCAGCTATATCCAAGACCAATATTAGATCAGAATCTTTCTGCTAATATTTCCGCCACTCTCTGACAATTCTAAGATTCTGCACTTAATTGTCCCTTTGGTTCAGTTAAACCATTCAAGAGTTTTATTACACTTTCTCTTGGATACAACATTTTTTTCGTTGAATTCCATTACATTCAGCCGATTAGAAGATGTCCTCAGCAGCAAGCAATCCAAACCTTTCCATGTTGGAAGAAGCCAGAAGAAATCAGGAAGAACTTACTGAACAGCTTGAAAACATCATGCTTGAAAGAAATACCATGATGATTGAGCACTCAAAGCTTGCCAAAACAAGATCTGATAATCACCGTAGAGATGAACTCCTTGAAGTTATATCCGGTTACCAAGATGAAATTGGAATAATTAAGGAAGCACTGGAGAATATTGCCATAGTAATTGACAGCATTGAAAATCCACCAAGCCTTGCTCTGCATCAGCCACCAAGAAGTCATGCCTTTGAATCCTCCAGATCTACATCTCCTTCTAGACCTGCCCCGGTGGTTGTCCCAAGATCCTTGCCTGTTTATGCTGAAGGCACCAATGCCATCAAGAATCCAACTGAGTTTCTTTACAAGTTTAGTCACGTCTTAGCTGCACACCAGCTAGACCCTGACACCAACTGGGCTAGACTTCTGCCTCTCTGTCACACAATGCAAGATGCTGACTGGGTTGAAGTCAACATTCCTTCCAATAGTACGTGGAAAATTGCCCAAAACCTCTTTTGCAGCCATTTTGAAGATCCTCTCAAGAAAGCACATCTGAACTGCGACTTATGGAAAACTAAAATGCAAAAAGGTGAGTCTGTGCAACACTTCTGTGATTGATTCCAAAGACAAATGAGATTAGCTGGAGTTAGTGATGATAATCCATTGCTTACTGCTCATTTTCTTTCAAACTTTTCACACCAGCTACAGAGCAATATTGCTATTGTCAAAGCATGCAACCCTGCACGTACCTATGACCAGATTTCAGAGATATGTACACTGGCAATCACCTTGACTGCAGCTGTTAGCCAGACTTCAGGCAGCTCAACCCAATACCCCACAACAGCCGGAAAAGAGACCAGTCATGTGACCAAGAAGCAGTCAACTGCTACTAAGCACTGTGAGCTTCATGGAAAATGCTATCATTCTACCAGTGAATGCAAAGGCATCACCAAGCAGTCAAACAAGTCAGGAAACACCGCAGAAAAGCAGCAAAACACCAAAACTGATAATCCATATGCTGATGACAAGTGCTTTAAATGTGGAAATAGGGGACATAGATCACCTGCCTGTCCTGAGAAGAACTCCACACCATCAGCCAAAATTATCCAGATCCTTGATGATCATTCAGGGTTAGGGTTAGGGTTAGGGTTAGGGTTAGGGTTAGGGTTAGGGTTAGGGTTAGGGTTAGGGTTAGGGTTAGGGTTAGGGTTAGGGTTAGGGTTAGGGTTAGGGTTAGGGTTAGGGTTAGGGTTAGGGTTAGGGTTAGGGTTAGGGTTAGGGTTAGGGTTAGGGTTAGGGTTAGGGTTAGGGTTAGGGTTAGGGTTAGGGTTAGGGTTAGGGTTAGGGTTAGGGTTAGGGTTAGGGTTAGGT
>MCFE01000917.1:0-26362 GCA_002104905.1 Basidiobolus meristosporus CBS 931.73
ACTAAATATGACCACAAACAAGGATTCTCAGACATGGTATATTGACTCTGGAGCATCTCAACACTTTACACATCAAAAAGAACTTTTTACCCAATCTCAAGAAATTCCAATTATGAAGGTTTTCATAGGTGACAATAGAACACTTGACTCAGTGGGAGAAGGAACTATCCAAGTAAACCTAAGAAGCAGTGAAGGAAGCCATACACTGACCTTTAAAGAAGTACTCTATGTACCAGAAATAGCCAAGAGCCTACTATCTGTAAGCAAGGCCACAGCAAAAGGACTCAGTTTCAGCTTTAACAATTCTGGATGCAAGATCACTGACCAAAATGGTGTTCATATTGCTTTGGGTATCAGAGATCAGAATCTATACAAGTTGACTTATATTCCATCATATCTAGAAGTCAATAAAGGTAACTGAAATGAAGAAACACCAATACTGTGGCACAGGAGATTTGGGCACATCAATTTTGACTATTTGCACAAAATGAACTAAGGTCAGCTGATATTTGGAGCAAAAAATGATCCCCCAGCTAATTTGGAGCACTGTGAAGCCTGCATATACAGGTAACAAGCCAGACAACTGTTCAAGAGTTCTGGGTTGATCAAAACTAAGAAAAATTAGATCTAATTCACTCAGATCTGTGTGGACCTATGCAAAATTTATCCTTAGGTGGGATAAAGTATTTGATCACTTTTATTGTTGATTATACAAGATACACATGGGTCTACTTCATGGAGAGAAAGGAAGAAGCTCTGTGTAAGTTCAGGGAGCTCAAAGCCATGGTGGAGAGAGAAACTGGTGAAAAGTCAAGAAAATATGCTCTGACAATGGCGGAGAATATACCTCAAAACTCTTCATCCACTTCTGCAAAATTCATGGGACAAAGCAAGAGACTACTGTACCATACTCCCCACAACTAGATGCAGTAGCAGAACATGCTGTTGTAAGAGTCTTGGAGATATTGGCAGTGATTGTGTGAACAAGTAGATTACGTGGTTATGACTTAATGATTTGTTGAATGTAAAGTGGTATTTATACTTTTACCTGTTCTTGGCATTACAAACATGAAGATTAGGCTGAGGAAGGTCCCAAGAGCATGTGTGCAGAGCTTGGGGCTGTTTGGACAACTTTGAGAATTTCATGTTCTGGGTACCTGATATTTTGGTGAAAATATTCCAAGTAAATCCCAACAAGGAATTTGGTCAGTATTCTCTAGGATTTGAAGGTAATGATCTAAGCGATTAAGTTAGGTGAGTATATAGGTGGAAATACAAATTTTTACAACACTCCCATTCAGCTAAATGTTCATACTGACTAGTCCTAATTTTGACCTAAGATATTCAAACTTTTCTCTAGCTAATGGTTTGGCAAATATGTCTGCAATCATTTCATCTCTAGGACAGTTAACTAAGCTAACTAAGCTATTCTCTATAGCTTCATATATGAAATGATGTCTAATATCTATGTGCTTGGTTCTAGCATGAAAAGTTGGATTTCTGCCTAATTGTACACATCCATGATTATCTTGAAATAAAGTAATAGGAGTTTTTTGACATAGGCCTAAATCTGTAAGAAGCTTTCTTAACCACATTGCTTCTTTTGTAGCTTCACAGGCTGCCATATACTCTGCCTCTGTAGTAGAAAGTGCTACGGTTGGTTGCTTTCTTGAGTTCCATGAAATTGCTGCTTTACAGTAAAGAAAGGTGTATCCTGTGGGGGATCTTCTGACTTCCAAATTTTGTCCCCAATAAGCATCAGAGTATCCCACAAGATCCTGTTCTGAATCCTTATAAGTGTATCTTAATCAGATATTAGCAGTTCCTTTTAGGTATCTAAGAATCTGCTTAACTGCTGCAATATGATCAGATCCAAAGTTCTGATTATGTTGGCTGACAACTCCCAGTGAGTATGCAATGTTTGGACATGTTCCAAGCATGATATACATCAGTCTGCCACTATAGATTGATAAGGAAAGTCAGGGATTTCTGATGGCACCAAGCACTCTTGATTTGGTTGAGTTTTGCCAAAGCTAAGGTTTGTCTCCATTGGAGTAGCTGCCTGTTTACAGTCTTCCATTCAATACTTCGTTAGTATATCTTGAATATACTTGGATTGGCTTAGGGTAATAGTCTGGGTACCTCTGCCTATAGAGAACCTGATCCCTAAGTAGTAACTAAGCTTCCTAGATTGGACATATTGAACTCCTTAGAAAGGCTGGATTTAGTCACTTCCAATGTTTCTAGATTATTGGCAGCTATAATAAGATCATCCATATATAGAGCTAATAGAACTGGATTTGCTCTATCTGGCTTATAGTATACACTATTGTCAGCATTACTCCTTTTGAAACTCAAAGATTCCAAATAAGAGTCTATCTTGCAATTGCAGGCTCTTGGTGATTGTTTGAGACCATATAGTGACTTTTTAAGCTTGCAGACCAAATGGGGGTTATCTTGGTCAGCAAACCCATCAGGCTGGTTCATGTACACCTCCTGATCAAGTTCCCAATTCAACAATGCTGTTTTTACATCCATTTGATGAATAAAATACCTATATTTGGCTGCAATAGCCAATATTAGTCTGATGGAATTAAACTTGGCTACCGGTGCAAAGGTCTCAGTCTAATCAAGTTCTTTTGTTTGAGAGTATCCTTTGGCCACAAGTCTTGCTTTGTATCTTTCAATTGTACCATCAGCCTTGTATTTTGACTTGAAGACCCATCTGCATCCAATTGATTTTTGTTTGATTGGCAATTTGACCCAGTCCCAAGTTAGATTTTCCATCAGGGCCTGATATTCCACAGTCATTGCAGATCTCCAGAACTTTGTCTGAAAGCTATTTAGGGATCTTTTACAGTCTGGGGCTCATCAATATGGACTGAATAGGCAAAGGCTAAGTTTGTGCCCTCATTGATATAGTAGTTTAGGCTATTTCTTGTTGAATTGGATCTTCAGGCATTCAATACTGTAATGCTCACTTCTGGGATATTTCTGAGCACTGATTCAGGATGATCCATGGTTGAAGAGTCCTCTGGAGTGAGAAGATTTTCATTGTTTTCCTATGATTCAATCCTGACAATTGGTGGCCTTAAGATCAGATTTTTGTCATCATCTGATGACATTTTTTGTGAAAATTTTGAATTTTCATAAAACAACACATCCCTGGACCTGATTAGCTTCTTTGATTTGGTATTGCAGAGTCTGTATGCTTGACTCTCATTGCAGTAGCCCAAAAATATGCATTTTACACTTTTTGGCTCAAATTTTGACTGATTTCCGGGCAGTCTCAAGGCATATGCTGTACACCCAAATATTCCTATATGTTCTGCATTTGGTCTGTATCCATACCATGCTTCAAACGGAGTAGAATCACTAAGTATTTTGCTATAACTCCTATTTCTAAGATATACAGCAGTGGCAACTGATTCCACCCTAAAATTATAGGATAATTTTTGATCATGGATCATAGATCTTACCATATCAATTATTGATCTGTTAGCACATTCTGCTACTCCATTTTGCTGGGGGAGTATGGTACAGTAGTCTCTTGCTTTATCCCATGAATTTTGCAGAAGTGGATGAAGAGTTTTGAGGTATATTCTCCACCATTGTCAGAGCATATTTTCTTGATTTTTTCACCAGTTTCTCTCTCCACCACGGCTTTGAGCTCCTGGAGCTTATACAGAGCTTCTTCCTTTCTCTCCATGCAGTAGACCCACGTGTATCTTGTATAATCTGTTGTAAGAGTCTTGGAGATATTGGAAGTGATTTGGAGAACAAGTAGATTATGTGGTTTTCACTTAATGATTTATTGAATGTAAAAGTAGTATTTATACTTTTACATGGTCTTGGCATTACAAACACGTAGAATAGGTTAAGGAAGGTCCCAAGAACATGTGTGCAAAGTTTGGGGCTGTTTGGACAACTTTGAGAATTTTCATGTTCTGGGTACCTGGTATTTTGGTGAAAATATTCTAAGTAAGTCCCGACAAGGAATTTGGTCAGTATTCTCTAGGATTTGAAGGTGATGATCTAAGTGACTAAGTTAGGTGAATATTTAGGTGGAAAATACGAATTTTTACAACACTCCCACTCAGCTAAATGTTCATACTGACTAGTCCTAATTTTGACCTAAGATATTCAAACTTGTCACTAGCTAATGGTTTGGTAAATATGTCTGCAATCATTTCATCTGTAGGACAGTAAACTAAGCTAACTAAGTTATTCTCTATAGCTTCACGTATGAAATGATGTCTAATATCTATGTGCTTGGTTCTAGCATGAAAAGTTGGATTTCTACCTAATTGTATACATCCTTGATTATCTTGAAATAAAGTAATAGGCGTTTTTTGACATAGGCCTAAATCTGTAAAGAGCTTTCTTAACCACATTGCTTCTTTTGTAGCTTCACAGGCTGCCATATACTCTGCCTCTGTAGTAGAAAGTGCTACGGTTGGTTGCTTTCTTGAGTTCCATGAAATGGCTCCTTTACAGTAAAGAAAGGTATATCCTGTGGTGGATCTTCTGTCTTCTAAATTTCGTCCCCAATCAGCATCAGAGTATCCCACAAGATCCTGTTCTGAATCCTTATAAGTGTATCTTAAGCAGATATCAGCAGTTCCTTTTAGGTATCTAAAAATCCGCTTAACTGCTGCAATATGATCAGATCCATAATTCTGATTATGTTGGCTGACAACTCCCACTGAATATGAGATATCTGGACGTGTTCCAAGCATGATATACATCAGACTGCCGACCATAGATTGATAAGGAAAGTCAGGGCTTTCAGATGGCACCAAGCTCTCTTGATTTGGTTGAGTTTTGACCAAGTTAAGGTTTGTCTCCATTGGGGTAGCTGCCGGTTTGCAGTCTTCCATTTTGTACTTCTTTAGTATATCTTGAATATACTTGGATTGGCTTAGGGTAATAGTCTGGGTACTTCTGTCTATGGAGAACTTAATCCCTAAGTAGTAACTAAGTTCTCCTAGATCGGACATCTTGAACTCCTTAGATAGGCTGGATTTAGTCTCTTCCAATGTTTCTAGGTTATTGGCGGCTATAATAAGATCATCCACATATAGAGCTAATAGAACTGGATTTGCTCTATCTGGCTTATAGTATATACTATAGTCAGCATTACTCCTTTTGAAACTCAAAGATTCCAAATAAGAATCTATCTTGCAATTCCAGGCTCTTGGTGATTGTTTGAGACCATATAGTGACTTTTTAAGCTTGCAGACCAAATGGGGGTTATCTTGGTCAACAAACCCATCAGGCTGGTCCATATACACGTCCTCATCAAGTTCTCCATTCAAAAATGCAGTTTTTACATCCATTTGATGAATAAAAAACTTATATTTGGCTGCAATAGCCAATATTAATCTGATGGAATTAAACTTGGCTACCGGTGCAAAGGTCTCAGTATAGTCAAGTCCTTTTGTTTGAGAGTATCCTTTGGCTACAAGTCTTGCTTTGTATCTTTCAATTGTACCATCAGCCTTGTATTTTGTCTTGAAGACCCATCTGCATCCAATTGATTTTCGGTTGATTGGTAATTTGACTAAGTCCCAAGTTTGATTTTCCATCAGTGCCTGATATTCCTCAGTCATTGCAGATCTCCAAAACTTCGTCTGAGGACTATTTAGGGCCTCTTTTACAGTCTGGGATTCATCAACATGGACTGAATAGGCATAGGCTAAGTTTGTACCCTCATTGATATAGTAATTTGGGCTATTTCTTGTCCGATTGGATCTCCGGGCATTTGATACTGGAATGATCACTTCTGGGATATTCCTGGGCACTGATTCTGGCTGAACCACGGTTGTAGAGTCCTCTGGAGTGAAAAAATTTTCATTGTTTTGCTCTGATTCAATCCTGACAATTGGTGGACTTGAGATCAAATTTTCGTCATCATCTGATGTCATTTTTTGTGAAAATTTTGAATTTTCATCAAACAACACATCCCTGGACTTGATCAGCTTCTTTGCTTCGGTATTGTAGAGTCTGTATGCCTTACTCTCATTGCAGTAGCCCAAAAATATGCATTTTACACTTTTTGGCTCAAATTTTGACTGATTTCCGGCCAGTTTTTTGGCATATGCTGTACATCCAAATATTCTTAGATGTTCTGCACTTGGTCTGTATCCATACCATGCTTCAAATGGAGTAGAATCACGAAGTATTCTGTTATAACTCCTATTTTTAAGATATACAGCAGTGGCAACTGATTCCGCCCAAAAATCATAGGATAATTTTTGATCATGGATCATAGATCTTGCCATATCAATTATTGATCTGTTAGCTCGTTCTGCTACTCCATTTTGCTGTGGGGAGTATGGTACAGTAGTCTCTTGCTTTATCCCATGAATTTTGCAGAAGTGGATGAAGAGTTTTGAGGTATATTCTCCACCATTGTCAGAGCGTATTTTCTTGATTTTTTCACCAGTTTCTCTCTCCACCATGGCTTTGAACTCCCTGAGCTTAGACAGAGCTTCTTCCTTTCTCTCCATGAAGTAGACCCATGTGTATCTTGTATAATCATCAATAAAAGTGATTAAATACTTCATCCCGCCTAAGGATAAATTTTGCATAGGTCCACACAGATCTGAGTGAATTAGATCTAATTTTTTCTTAGTTTTGATTAACCCAGAGCTCTTGAACGGTTGTCTGGCTTGTTTCCCATATATGCAGGCTTCACAGTGCTCCAAAATAGCTGGGGGATCAATTTTCACTCCAGAAATTAGCTGATCTTTGATCATTTTACGCAAATAATCAAAATTGATGTGTCCAAATCTCCTGTGCCAAAGCATTGGTGTTTCTTCATTTAAGTTACTTATATTGGCTTCCAGATATGATGGAATATAAGTCAACTTGTATAGGTTCTGATCTCTGATGCCCGAAGCAATATGGGCACCATTTTGATCAGTGATCCTGCATCCAGAATTGTCAAAACTGAAACTGAGTCCTTCTGCTGTGGCCTTGCTTACAGAGAGTAGGTTCTTGGCTATTTCTGGTACATAGAGTACTTCTTTAAAGGTCAGTGTATGGCTTCCTTCACTGCTTCTAAGGTTTACTTGGATAGTTCCTTCTCCCACTGCATCAAGTGTTCTATCGTCACCCATGAAAACCTTCTTAATTGGAATTTCTTGATATTGGGTAAAAAGTTCTTTTTGGTGTGTAAAGTGTTGAGAAGCTCCAGAGTCAATATACCACGTCTGAGAATCCTTGTTTGTGGTCATATTTAGTGCAGATATGAATAGTCTATCTTCAGTTGTTACAGCATTTCCATATTCAGGCTTCTTTTGCTGATAATCTCTCTTTTTGAAACATCGGTCTGATGTGTGTCCTTTCCTTTTGCAGTAGTTGCAAAATAGGTTGCTGTTGCCTTTGTAGGGTCTTGGGTACCTCCTTTGTTGGTTATCATTGCTTATTAAAGCATTTTCTTCTTCCTTCTTATTGGCGCTTGATTTTCTTAATTCTTCATCCAGGAGCCTTCCATATACGTAATTTAAGGTCAAATCTTCAGTTCTGGACTCTAGGGCTGATACAAGGCCCTGAAACTCGTCTGTCAGGCTATTCAGGATGGTAACTATCACATCCTCATCAGTAGTTGGTACGCCCACAGATTCCATCTCATCTACCAGCAGGGTAATTCTGTTAATTAGATTTTTCATTTCTTCTCCTGGCAGCATCTTTGTAGTAAAGAATTTTCTTCTCAGATACATTTTCTTGGCAGCTGAACATGACTGGTAGGTGTCTTCTAATGCTTTCCAGGCATTCTTTGCCGTTTTTGCTCTTGAGCATTGAATTAGCAATTTGTCCTTGACATTAAGGCAAATGTGTTGTAATTATTGAATTGTCACCTAAATATTCATGCTAACTTAGTCACATAGATCTTATTCTGTGATTAGCATTCTGTCCTGACTAGATTTCTTGTCGGGATTTACTTAGAATATTTTCACCAAATTGTCAGGTACCCAGATTATTATTTTTCTCAAAGTCGTCCAAAAGACCCCAAACTTTGCACACATATTCTTGGGACCTTCCTTAACAAACTCTACACGTTTGTTTCCTCTACTTTATCAAAAGTATAAATACCATACTTTTGATCAATAAATCTACAAGTGAATAACATGTAAATCCTCTAGTTCTCCACATCACTTCCAATACTCCTCAGAATATTGCAACAGGTTATGAGCCCCGAGCTTGCTGTCCTCTTGGTGTCTACTATGCTTTGGATCCTTTTCTGCTAGTCTGGAGAAAGACTTTCCGCACTATTGCTCCGCTAAGGTTAAAGAAGACTACCGCTGCTAAAGGACTATGTTTATGAGGATATTGCTGTGGAGAAGAAGGCCTTGCCTTCAAAAGATGCCTTCAGTAACTATCCAAGTTAGTTATGAAGAAGAGTCAATCAAACTGGCATGTAATTGTGTCAAGAAATATAGTATGTTGGTGCTCTACCACTACTGAAGAAAATTGCGTAATTCCAGCAATTGAGGGTCCAGATCTACAATGAAATATACTGCAATATGTATTCATATGACCCCAATTGACTGTTAGACGAGCTCTTGGATAGGATATTATCCTGAATTGCAAAAAAAAAAATAGATCATTATTAAATGATTGCCGGAGGAGGATTTTACCAAAAATCTGTTGCCACTCAAAATACAGCTGAAAATGCAAATACTGGAGCTGTTAGCCGCCATTCT
This sequence comes from Basidiobolus meristosporus CBS 931.73, assembly GCA_002104905.1. Taxonomy (NCBI): domain Eukaryota; kingdom Fungi; phylum Basidiobolomycota; class Basidiobolomycetes; order Basidiobolales; family Basidiobolaceae; genus Basidiobolus; species Basidiobolus meristosporus. The sequence continues at coordinate 8,712 of MCFE01000917.1, forward strand.
GGACTATCTACTGATGGAAAAAGATCTCAGAAACAAGCTTCCTGAATTGTAAGGATCCCAATGATATATAATACATATATATCCACCTGGAGTATGGATATGTACTACACAATCCATTAGAAGAATGCTATAATTGTATCAAGTGTTTTGATACTGAAACCAGTGTACCAGGAGCTAAATATGGAGCTGTTAGACGTGCTATCACTCTGTTTAAGTCTCAAAACAGTGGGAGAAAGTATTATACAAATTTAGCAAAATCAACTCATGAAGATTCTACCGCCAGCCAAAGGAGTGAAGCATATAATTGCAAGCCTGATTGGAGTATACAACCAAGCAACAGTTGGTCAGTACACAGCTAAGAGCCACTCAGAAGATAACATAGTACTTTATACTTGTTATATATATATCACTTATTACAGTGGGAGAAAACACTTGGTGATATTTAACCTCTCTGGATCAGATCAGAAGAATTTTGATTGATCAAGTCACCGCCAAGTTCTGCAACTCAAAATACTGATATATTGGAGTCTGATACCGAAGTATTGATGAAGCTAGCTATCAAATGCAGTTTATTTGATCAAATTTGGTCAACTCTATCAAAAGTTATGAATGATCTAAGTGGATGCCGATTTTGATTATTTCACTCTCAAATAGTCAGATATTCTGGAACAATGATGTCATGGAGACTCTTGTGCTCAAAAACACCGTGGTCCCACCTGCAAGGAAGTCTAGAACCACCCCACAAAAGGAATTATCCCTGGGTCATCAGCAGAAAAAGAAAAGAAGAAAAAATGGAAAATACTACTACCGCAAACTAGGGTACTTCCCAAATGGTGCCAAAACTTATGTAGGCCATATTTGGACTATCTGGCAATGCAGATATGTTCTATGGAGCCTCTTGTACGAAGTTCTCAAGCTAGAAACCCCAGAAGAGCCTTGAAACTTCAACAGGATCTGTTAGATATTGTAGTATATATTGGAACAGATTATTTAGTGCAGAAGTCTTGATGTCTGCTGTCTATGGAGCTGAAAGAAAAAGGTGCAAGGATCAACCAGATGGTTTTTATGGATTCTGAAGACACTGAGAAGATCAGTTAGCCTTGGAAACCGAGCTCAAGGTTGAAAATAACTATCAGGAGAATAAGGATAATCAAAGCCCTTGTTAAGGAGAATCTCACTTCTGGAAAAGCGCCAATCTCTATTCTACAAGTATATTCTGATAAGACAAAAGCAGCTGTATCAATCCAAATCAGTAGAAGCACTCTAAGAATAGCTACCAAACAACCCATGGTGTTGTCCAATACCAAACTGGGTAAATCAAGAAGCAAATGGACTTTGAATCTACCGCATATGAAGTAATCAGTCCAAAGAAAGTTATTGCTATTTAAAGAAGACAAAGATGACCATTCTAGATCATATTTGTGGATCTGAATCACTAAACAGACGTGGTTCAAGTGGGAGCAGGCCATCCCAGCTCAGAGTTGAGCAAAAACCTTCTTTTTTTGGCCATGTTATATGTGCCACAGTGCCAGGAAACAAGGATAATCCGGATCAGGCGTAAATGACAAAACCTTAACTTGACCCAAAGTAGGTCACTATTTTTTACCTCATATAGCATCTATATGATGGAAGTAACTGTCCCTGAGCCTAATATGGACACACAGTGAAGTTGTCTAAATGGATTAGACTGTTGGCCGGAAATAAGGAAACTCCAGATCTGCCGTAAATGACAAAACCTTAACTTGACCAAAAGTGGGTCAATTTTGCTCAAATAAGAAGCATTGGATAGCCCAGAGGCTATATATCATTATTACGATCTGTCAATTAGACTCAGCTTATTATTCAAGCCCGTACAACTGATCAAAGTTGATGATTAGTATTATGATCAGATCATTCAGATTTTTAGGCATATTACTAAGTAGATATGCATACTGAATTCCAAGTTACTTGTTCTATTAAGTTGAACACAAATGCATACACCTTTGGATAATATATTAGTCCAGTATGCAAAACAGTTAAATCTTATACGCTTATTACAGATTGCACACTCACAATATGTATTTATTACTCATGAATATTTTGTTGAGTGGGAGTGTTGTAATTATTGAATTGTCACCTAAATATTCATGCTAACTTAGTCACATAGATCTTATTCTGTGATTAGCATTCTGTCCTGACTAGATTTCTTGTCGGGATTTACTTAGAATATTTTCACCAAATTGTCAGGTACCCAGATTATTATTTTTCTCAAAGTCGTCCAAAAGACCCCAAACTTTGCACACATATTCTTGGGACCTTCCTTAACAAACTCTACACGTTTGTTTCCTCTACTTTATCAAAAGTATAAATACCATACTTTTGATCAATAAATCTACAAGTGAATAACATGTAAATCCTCTAGTTCTCCACATCACTTCCAATACTCCTCAGAATATTGCAACAAAATGCAGTTAAAGGCACTTTGTTCTTTCTTCTGGTACTTCAAGGCTTCCTCTCCCACGTTTTTAGGAGGGCATTCTTCTCCCATGACAATATCCCAAAGGCCTCTTTCTTGTAGCAGCATCTTCATCTTCACCTTCCACACTTGGTAGTTAGATCCATCCAACTTTTCAGCAGAGGGAAAAATTCCAGTAATAGCAGTAGTAGACATTGCAGAGAGTGACAGCTTGGGGCTCATAACCTGTTGTAAGAGTCTTGGAGATATTGGAAGTGATTTGGAGAACAAGTAGATTATGTGGTTTTCACTTAATGATTTATTGAATGTAAAAGTAGTATTTATACTTTTACATGGTCTTGGCATTACAAACACGTAGAATAGGTTAAGGAAGGTCCCAAGAACATGTGTGCAAAGTTTGGGGCTGTTTGGACAACTTTGAGAATTTTCATGTTCTGGGTACCTGGTATTTTGGTGAAAATATTCTAAGTAAATCCCGACAAGGAATTTGGTCAGTATTCTCTAGGATTTGAAGGTGATGATCTAAGTGACTAAGTTAGGTGAATATTTAGGTGGAAAATACGAATTTTTACAACATAATCAACAATAAAAATGATGAAATACTTTATCCCACTTAAGGATAAATTTTGCATAGGTCTACACAGATCTGAGTGAATTAGATCTAATTTTTTCTTAGTTTTGATTAACCCAGAGCTCTTGAACAGTTGTCTGGCTTGTTTCCCATATATGCCGGCTTTACAGTGCTCCAAATTAGCTGGGGGAGCAATTTTTACTCCAGAAATTAGCTGATCTTTGATCATTTTGAATCCAGAATTGTCAAAGCTGAGACTGAGTCCTTTTGCTGTGGCCTTGCTTACAGAGAGTAGGTTCTTGGCTATTTCTGGTACATAGAGTACTTCTTTAAAGGTCAGTGTATGGCTTCCTTCACTGCTTCTAAGGTTTACTTGGATAGTTCCTTCTCCCACTGCATCAAGTGTTCTATTGTCACCCATGAAAACCTTCTTGATTGGAATTTCTTGATATTGGGTAAAAAGTTCTTTTTGGTGTGTAAAGTGTTGAGAAGCTCCAGAGTCAATATACCACGTCTGAGAATCCTTGTTTGTGGTCATATTTAGTGCAGATATGAATAGTCTATCTTCAGTTGTTGCAGCATTTCCATATTTAGGCTTCTTTTACTGATTGTCTTTCTTTTTGAGACACCGGTCTGATGTGTGTCCTTTCCTTTTGCAGTAGTTACAAAACAGGTTGCTGTTGCCTTTGTAGGGTCTTGGGTACCTCCTTTGTTGGTTATCATTGCTTATTAAAGCATTTTCTTTTTCCTTCTTATGGGCGCTTGATTTTCTTAATTCTTCATCCAGGAGCCTTCCATATACGTAATTTAAGGTCAAATCTTCAGTTCTGGACTCTAGGGCTGATACAAGGCCCTGAAACTTGTCTGTCAGGCTATTCAGGATGGTAACTATCACATCCTCATCAGTAGTTGGTACACCCACAGATTCCATCTCATCTACCAGCAGGGTAATTCTGTTAATTAGATTTTTCATATCTTCTCCTGGCAGCATCTTTGTAGTAAAGAATTTTTGTCTCAGATACATCTTCTTGGCAGCTGAACATGACTGGTAGGTGTCCTCTAATGCTTTCCAGGCATTCTTTGCTGTTTTTGCTCTTGAGCATTGAATTAGCAATTTGTCCTTGACATTAAGGCAAATGCAGTTAAAGGCACTTTGTTCTTTCTTCTGGTACTTTAAGGCTTCCTCTCCCATGTTTTTAGGAGGGCATTCTTCTCCCATGACAATATCCCAAAGGCCTCTTTCTTGTAGCAGCATCTTCATCTTCACCTTCCACACTTGGTAGTTAGATCCATCCAACTTTTCAGCAGAGGGAAAAGTTCCAGTAATAGCCATAGTAGACATTGCAGAGAGTGACAGCTTGTGGCTCATAGCCTGTTATAAGAGTCTTGGAAATATTGGAAGTGATTGGGTGAACAAGTAGATTATGTGGTTGTCACTTAATGGTTTATTGAATATAAAAGTGGTATTTATACTTTTACCTGGTCTTGGCATTACAAACACATAGAGCAGGTTGAGGAAGGTCCCAAAAACAGGTGTGCAAAGTTTGGGGCTGTTTGGACAACTTTGAGAATTTTCATGATCTGGGTACCTGGTATTTTGATGAAAATATTCTAAGTAAATCCCAACAAGGAATTTGGTCAGTATTCTCTAGGATATGAAGGTAATGATCTAAGTGACTAAGTTAGGTGAATATTTAGGTGGAACTACAAACTTTTACAACACATGCAAACATATCAATAATTGATATGGCAAGATCTATGATCCATGATCAAAAATTATCCTATGATTTTTGGGTGGAATCAGTTGCCACAGCTGTATACCTTAAAAATAAGAGCTATAACAGAGTACTTTGTAATTCTACTCCATTTGAAGCATGGTATGGATACAGACCAAGTGCAGAACATATAGGAATATTTGGGTGTACTGCATATGCCAAGAAACTGCCTAGAAATCAGTCAAAATTTGAGCCAATAATTGTAAAATGCATATTTTTTGGCTACTGCAATGCGAGTCAAGCATACAGACTCTACAATACCAAAGCAAAGAAGCTAATCAGGTCCAGGGATGTGTTGTTTGATGAAAATTCAAAATTCTCACAAAAAATGTCATCAGATGATGACAAAAATCTGATCTTAAGCCCACCAATTGTCAGGATTGAATCAGAGCAAAACAATGAAGATTTTTTCACTCCAGAGGACTCTTCAACCATGGTTCATCCTGAATCAGTGCCTAGAAATATCCCAGAAGTGAGCATTACAGTATTGAATGCCTGGAGATCTAATTAGACAAGAAATAGCCTAAACTACTATATCAATGAGGGTACAAACCTAGCCTATGCCTATTCAGTCCATATTGATGAGCCCAGACTGTAAAGAGGCCCTAAATAGCCCTCAGACAAGGTTATGGAGATCTGCAATGACTCAGGAATATCAGGCCCTGATGGAAAATCTAACTAGGGACTTGGTCAAATTACCAATCAACCAAAAATCAATTGGATGCGGATGGGTCTTCAAGACAAAATGCAAGGCTGATGGTACAATTGAAAGATACAAAGCAAGACTTGTGGCCAAAGGATACTCTCAAACAAAAGGACTTGACTTTACTGAGACCTTTGCACTGGTAGCCAAGTTTAATTCCATCAGATTAATATTGGCTATTGCAGCCAAATATAAGTTTTTTATTCATCAAATGGATGTAAAAACTGCATTCTTGAATTGGGAACTTGATCAGGAGGTGTACATGAACCAGCCTGATGGGTTTGCTGGCAATAGCAGCCAAATAGAAGTTTTTTAAACATCAAATGTAAGTAAAGCTGCATTTTTGAATGGAGAACTTTATGAGGACATGTATATGGACCAGCCTGATGGGTTAGTTAACCAAAATAGCCCCCATTTGGTCTGCAAGCTTAAAAAGTCACTATATGGTCTCAAACAATCACCAAGAGCCTGGAATTGCAAGATAGATTCTGATTTGGAATCTTTGAGTTTCAAAAGGGGTAATGCTGACTATTGCATATACTATAAGCCAGATAGAGCAAATCCAGTTCTATTAGCTCTATATGTGGATGATCCTATTATAGCTGCCAATAACCTAGAAACATTGGAAGAGACTAGATCCAGCCTATCTAAGGAGTTCAAGATGTCTAATCTAGGAGAACTTAGTTACTACTTAGGGATTAAGTTCTCCATGGACAGAAGTACCCAGACTATTACCCTAAGCCAATCCAAGTATATTCAAGATATACTAAAAAAGTACAAAATGGAAGACTGTAAACCGGCAGCTACCCCATTGGAGACAAACCTTAGCTTGGGCAAAACTCAACCAAATCAAGAGAGCTTGGAGTCATCTAAAAGACCTGACTTTCCTTATCAATCTATGGTTAGCAGTCTGATATATATCAGGCTTGGTACATGTCCAGATATCTCATATTCAGTGGGAGTTGTCAGCTAACATAATCAGAACTTTGGATCTGATCATATTGCAGCAGTTAAGCAGATTTTTAGATACCTAAAAGGAACTGCTAATATCTGCTTAAGATACACTTATAAGGATTAGGAACAGGATCTTGTGGGATACTCTGATGCTGATTGGGGACAAAATTTGGAAGTCAGAAGATCCCCCACAGGATACACCTTTCTTTACTGTGAAGGAGCAATTTCATGGAACTCAAAAAAGCAACCAACCATAGCACTTTCTACCACAGAGGCAGAGTATATGGCAGCCTGTGAAGCTACAAAAGAAGCAACGTGGCTAAGAAAGCTTTTCACAGATTTAGGCCTATGTCAAAAAATGCCTATTACTTTATTTCAAGATAATCAAGGATGTGTACAATTAGGTAGAAATCCAACTTTTCATGCTAGAACTAAGAACATAGATACTAGATATCGTTTCATAATGAAGCTATAGAGAATAATGTAGTTAGCTCAGTTAACTGTCCTTCAGATGAAATGATTGCAGACATTTTTACCAAACCATTAGCTAGAGAAAAGTTTGAATATCCTAGGTCAAAGTTAGGACTAGTCAGTATAAACATTTAGCTGAGTGGGAGTGTTGCAGAAATTTGTATCTCCACCTATATACTCACCTAACTTAGTTGCTTAGATCATTACCTTCAAGTCCTAGAGAATACTAACCAAATTCCTTGTTGGGATTTACTTAGAATATTTACCCAGAACATGAAAATTAGATAAGTTGTCCAAACAGCCCCAAACTTTGCATACATGCTCTTGGGACCTTTTGTAACCTATTCTACGTGTTTTTAATGCCAAGACCTGGTAAAATATAAAAACTACTTTTACATTCAATAATTCATTAAGTGAAACCACATAATCTACTTGTTCTCCCAATCACTTCAAATATCTCCAAGACTCTTACAACAATCAAGGCAAATGCAGTTGAAGGCACTTTGTTCTTTTTCTGGCACTTTAAGGCTTCCTCTCCCACATTTTTAGGAGGGCATTCTTCTCTCATGACAAATACCCCAAAGGCCACTTTCTTGTAGCAGCATCTTCATCTTCACCTTCCACACTTGGTTGTTAGATCCATCAAACTTTTCAGCAGAGGGAAGCATTCCAGCAATAGCAGTAGCAGATAGTGCAGAGAGTGACATATTGAGGCTCATAGCCTGTTGTAAGAGTTTTGGAGATATTGGAAGTGACAAAGAGAACAAGTAGATTATGTGCTTTCATGTATGACCATATATGTTGTAAGAGTCTTGGAGATATTGGAAGTGATTTGGGAGAACAAGTAGATTATGTGGATCTCACTTAATGATTTATTGAATGTAAAAGTAGTATTTATACTTTTACATGATCTTGGCATATCAGACACATAAAAAAGGTTAAGGAGGGTCCCAAGAACATATGTGCAAAGTTTGGGGCTGTTTGGACAACTTTGAGATTTTCATGTGCTGGGTACCTGGTATTTTGGTGAAAATATTTTGAGTAAATCCAAGCTAGGAATTTCCTCAGTCTACTCTAGGATTTGAAGGTAATGATCTAAGTGACTAAGTTTGGTGAATACTCAGGTGGAATTACAAGTTCTTACAACAGTATTGAATGAAAAAGTAGTATTATTACTATTACATGATATTGGCAAAACAGCTTGAATGATATGTTTAGGAAGGTCCCAAGAACATGTGGACAAAGTTTGGGGCTGCTTGAGCAACTTATTAATACCTAATAATATGGGTACCTGATGTTTTGGTGAAAATATTCCAAGTAAATTCTAACAAGGAATTTGTTCAGCATCCTCCAGGATTTGTAGGTAATGATTTAGGTAACTAAATTGGGTGGGCATTTAAGTGGAATTGCAAGCTTCTGCAATGCAGCTTGGGGCTCATAGCCTGTTGTAAGAGTCTTGGAAATATTGGTAGTGATTGGGAGAACAAGTAGATTATGTGGTTTTCACTTAAGGATTTGTTGAATGTAGAAGTAGTATTTACACTTTGACATGGTCTTGGCATAACAAGCATATAGAACAGGTTTAGGAAGCTCCCAAGAGCATATGTGCTAAGCTTGGGGCTGTTTGGACAACATATCAAAATTCTATGTTCTGGGTATCTGATGCTTTGGCAATAAAAGTCCAAGTAAATCCCAACAAGGGATTTGGTCAGAATTCCCTAAGATTTTTAGGTTATGATCTAAGTGACCAAGTTAGGTGAATACTTAGGTGCAATTTCAAAATTTGCAGCAAAGCAGACATATTTACCAGGAGGAGACTAGGCAAAATGGTATTCATCACAAATTTGGTCACTGGCTGCTTGCTACTTCAAATTCTCAGTTGCAATTTCTGGTGGAAGGAAAAACACCAGCTGGATACCAGCAAAATACCATTAGAATACCAGCTGAATATTTGGCTGAAAATCAGATGAATTCCAACTTCAAGATTTCTCATAGGGTACAGTTAAGAGGAATAACAGCTAAATACCACATGAAATTCAAGCTTGATATTGTTCAAGGGGTATTTGTGGTAGTTTTGACCTCCCCTAAGCCTGATACTTTGCTTAGGGATTGTAGGCTTTATCCAAGTGGGAGTTACCCCATGGGGTTCTGATGTTATCCATTGAAAAGTTGCACCAACCTACAAGCAAGTAAAAGCTACCTTGTCATCTTTCAGTTTTCAGGCTAACTGGTGCATGAGCCCCAGGCAGGCAATACACAACACCACCAGTTCTCCAAATCACTTTCAACACTCCCCAAAATCCTCCATGCGTACTATGGGATATGTTGTGTGGTAGAGATGATTTGTCACACAAGGGATCAGAGATTTTGCTCCACTGTTAGCCCCAAAACCAAATTAGACTCTCAAGCCAATGTGATGAGTAAATCATCTCTTGAGGGATTTGTCCAATGGAGAGGGTATGTCAACCCGCCACATTGTTCCAAGTTAAACATGAAACCTGAATCGACAGAGTTGGGTGGTGAACCAATCGATTGTCACAAGTTTATTGGAGGGTAACCTGCATACAGCCTTGCCACCCAGCCTTGCTACCCCCACGATCAAGCCCATCCAACTGCCTCAGCAAACCGCGTCCATCAACACCCGGCCGACCATGACAAGCAGCTCAGGTGAAATCATGAATCACATCGTTCGGGATGAAGTGAATCGGTTGACTGGACGGTTCACACGCACAATCGATACGAATGGGTAGTTAATCTATGCGAGGTGGCTGATTTGGGGTGCATAGTCGGATTAAGCTATGACGCTCTCGTGACCTAATAATCGGCCCATGAGGTGGGCGGAGTCCGCAACGTATCTTGGTGAGCGGGAACCCTTATGAACCAGAACGGGGAACATGAACAACGAGAGCATCGCGAACCTACTGAACCGCGGGACCTTGCAGGAGGTCTCGGCACACCTGTCGAACGACACCTGGGAGCCCTGGAAGCTGAGTGTCACCGAGGTGGCTGACAAGCTGGCCGTCGACCCAAGCGTCGGTCTTGATCAGCGAGAAGCGCAACTCCGGTTGAAGCTGTTCGGCGAGAACCAACCACCCGACCGGAAACGACGTTTGAAATGGCACCAATTCGTGCTGCACGTGGTGACGGATCCGGTGATCTTCCTACTGATAGCGGTCTGTGTATTATATCTGCTTTGGTACAATGGGATGGGGGCATTACCAGTGGTGCTGGTGGTTGTCCTCACGTTGGGAACGGAGGTAGGGGTCACTTTAGGGTTCAACCGTACCCCAGGTTGGGGGGATCGTGTCCGTCCGTTCTAAACCACGTAACAGCTTAGTATCCAATGGAAAGGGAACCTCACCGTCGACACCTTCACGGCCGAGATTCCGGAGAATGTCCTGGTCGTCCGCGAAGGCCACGAGCGAATCGTTGTCTCCCGGAAACTCGTCCCCGGGGATATTGTGATTGTGTCGTACGGGCAAAGAGTACCTGCCGATGGGATACTCATCAACTCGCAACACCTGAGACTAGACGAGAGTATATTCACCGGGGGGTATCACGAGGTACAGAAGTACACTTCTAACGAGCCATATGAAGCCAATGGTAAGCAAACGAAAACCCCCGTTGTTATGTGACTGCTAGCGACCGCCCATTAATTTTGCCTCTGGAAAGGGAACCTCGTCTCCTCCGGCTATCTGTACTTCGGAAGCAGCGTCGTCCAAGGAAAAGGTCAGTCCAGTTGGTATGGAAATCCCCCGGGGCGTCATGTGATAACGTCGATAACAACTAGGGGTCCTGATAGTGACCGCCACTGGAAAACATACTCGCTTGGCCAATGTCAAGAGCTCCACGATCTACGAAGACAAAAAGACCCCGCTGCAAGCGCTGACAAGAAATGTCACCCTTTGTTTGGCTCTCTTGGCATTGCTCGTATCCAGCGTCTTGCCGGTGGTCGGTTTGCTGAACGGGATCGACTGGCACGATGCACTGCTGACCGGAATGGGAATGGCCTTCGTGTTGATCCCCAGCAAGCTCCCTTCATTGGTCAACGCCATCCTGATCGTGTCGGCGCACCGGCTGTCGCAAAGACGGCTTCTTTTACGTAGATTGGATGCCACGGAGGCCTTGGGCTCCGTCTCGGCCATTGTGACGGACAAAACGGGAACTCTGACTTGCAATGAGCTGAAAGTGGCCTCGGCGATAGTCCTCACCCGACCGGACCGCCAATCCCCTGAGAGCTTTCAGATCAACTGTCGAAGAATCCCCGTCACCTCCAGCAAGGACATTGCCCAGTACCTACTGCCCCTTACCATCACATGGACCCTCTCGATGGACCAATTCGCGAGCGACATGTTGTTCCAAATGGTCCAAGAAGGCCATGGAGCTGGACCTGCGCATTCCTCACCATTACCGTTGGCAAGGGGGATCGACAAGGATGTGTTTGACTCGGCGATCTTCGATTTCTTTAGCTCGGCCGAGATCCCGGTGGAGGTGCAGCGCTATCTGATCCAATCCGCGCTACTCGTCTTCTCCAAATTCCCGGTGCCCATTTCTGAGGAGCCGTTTGACGTGGTCAACCGGGTATCCTTCAGGACTCGCGGGTCCACGCGCAACCGGACGAGCGGGAGCAGGATCACCGTGGTCAGGGGTGCTCCGGAATCCATCCTGGACCTTTGCAATCGCATCTGGGTGAGTGGGTATGAGCGGGAATGCTCGGAATTTGACGAGAACCATCCCCCTCAGATTGACCCCGACATGCTGAACGATGTGGAGGTCCTGACGGGGTATATCACTTCAAAGCTGACGGAGTCTATCAACGACGTCGCTCGAAAAGGCAGCCGGATTTTCGGCTACGCTTACTCGACCTCGGCTCACACCGAAGGCGAGGAGCTTCCTCGAGACTTCATCTTCGTCGGAGCCTATGTTTTCACGGACCCCATCCGGAAGGAAGTCCCTCACGCAGTTTCAGAATGCCAGGAGGCCGGGATCAAAGTTGTCATGGCCACGGGTGATTACCCGGGGACTGCGTTGGCGATTGCATCCAAGGTTGGCATCAACCAGGTCGCTTCTACTGAGCAAGCACCGGTTCTCCTTGGAAGACACCTCGACGAGATGTCTAGCGGGGCGTTGCTTGGGGAAGCGATTGAAAGAACCGATGTCTTCGCCAGGGTCACTCCGGCCCATAAGCTTCGGATCGTCCAGGCTTTGCAATCGCAAGGCCACGTGGTCGCCTTCATCGGGGACGGGATCAAGGACGCCACAGCGTTGTATGCGGCCGACGTGGGTATTACAATTGGAGGGGCGGCCGCCACGGCAGATATGGCTTCGGACCATGCCTCGTTGGTCGTTCTTGGAAACCACTTCGACGCAGTGGTTTACTGCCTCCGAGAAGGACGGCATATGTTCGACAACATGAACAAAGTGGTCACCTTCTATCTGGCGTGCAAGCTAGGCCTCGCATCCTTGTTCACGCTCGCCATCATATTGCGCGCCAGCTTCCCGTTGAACCTGGTGCAAATCATACTGCTCGAAATGTTCGTCAACCTGGGGTCTGCCATCACGTTCGTGGTGGAGAGGGCGGAAATCGACATCATGAGGATCCCGCCGACTCTGGTGAACCAGCGTGGGGTCCGGAAAGGCCACCTGGGCTCTGCCATTGGTCGCCAAATCGTCTTCTATGCCGCTCTACTGCTTTTGTCGACTGGCAGCTCCTACTTCTATGGGGCCATGTACAGCGCCCAAGAGGAGTCCGCAGCAACCATGCTCTTTGTGTCCTACCTTATCAATCACATCACCTTAGGCCTGGCCATCCGGTCCCGCAGGACACCCATCAGAAAGCAAGGTCTCTTTAGCAATGGAAACTTTCTGATGTGGTTCGCGCTGGTGGTGAGTTGTATACTGGCCTACATATTTCTTCCCACCCTCCGAGCCACCCTTGATCTCACCACTCTGAACCAATGCGAATGGTTGGTGATCCTGACAGGCGCCCTATGCTTACTGATCGTATCGGAAGTATGTAAAGAGTTGTGTTGGCACTACGCGAAGCGTGAGAAGGAACGGCGCGATGACCATCGAAGCTCCGAACGAGCACCGCTCCTGATTTAATTCAATGGCACTTGTTCCTGGCAAAAGAATGTACAGATCCCACACTATCTACAAGTGTACCCAAATAGAACAAAACGTATCAATAAAATTCTGTGGGGATTAACATTGGAACTACGCAGGACTAGATGCCCTACGGTATATATAAAATTTATGAAGGACCGGGTGGTTTCGGCCAGAGTCCTGGTTGTCCTGGTCGACGGCATCGGGCTGGTTCCTCCAGTCGACGATCTCCATATGGATTAGTTCGAACTTCGCCTCCCGCATCTCCTCCTCGAACAGCTCGATTTCGGTCAGGTAGCGGTTTCGCAACGGAAGCACGAAATAGATCCGGGAGCTAGTGGCCCGGCTGAGGAACTGCTCCAGAACGATGGGGATTGCCCGCGCCTGCCAGGCATCATAGATAGCGTCAGTGGCGATGATGTTTTCGAATTGGTCTTGATACAACTCCTCGCCACGGTCCGCACTGATGGGGATGTTTCGGTTGATGTTGTCTATATTCTTGGCGCTGTCTTTGAAGTACTCCCACCAGTCAAGCTTCTGCACCTGACATATCTCTTCGCATTCGTTGCGATTGACATTGATCCGGACGTTGTCGAGGACACTAGGATGGTAATCGGTAAGCATCACATGGGACGCACCCAGCTTGGCACACATCAATCCAGCCAATCCAGTGCCGCATCCCAACTCCAGTATTCTTTGTCCGGACAGATCCAACACGTAGCCAGCTTCCCCGACCACCACCTCACGCTCGTACCCCTTGGTGTGGCCGCATAACAACTTTCCCATCACAATGCTAGCAGACCAGGTTCGACAGCCCAGATCGGCCTCCGCAAAGGTAGGCTCCCGAATATCCAGCCGAACGCTCTCCATACCTTTACGTTGACACTCGAATATCCAGAGTTGAGAGACTGGTCCGGTAGCAGCTCTACCACAACGGTTTGCTATCATGGAAGTCAACCGCTCCATAAGCGGATCCTCGTCGAACATGTCCTTTGACCGACGCTTCAACACCCTGATCACCCAGTCGTTGCACATATTTCTGACCATGGTGGAGTTTGTGGAGGGGTCAGAGGTGGTGTCTTCGACCTTGGGGGGCTCTGGCCGGTCCCAGATCTTTATGTCGACGTTTTTCTCGCCGAAATGTTTGTCTATGGTGTCCAGTATCGAGGTCACCTCCGCCTCGTCCATAGGATCGCAGCGCTTCAGTCGTAGCAGCAACTCGAGATGCTCTTCGTTGGTCCCCATGGTCGGAATATCTGCAGTGTGGTGCTAAAAAGAAGGAGCCCAGAACTGCACGAACTCAAGCGACAAGCCTCGAATCTGAAAAAAAATCAACGGATATTTATTCAAGTTCGATTTAAACTTCGCTAAACTACGGATAAGTCTGCCTCAAGAATCCAGATTGTTTGATGTACATCAACTGGCTAGCATCAGAACACCCCCGACACGCGAGGTGCGTGCCCAGTGGAGATACGACCTGCGCGCGGATTGCTTTCGGATGTTCATTGCAACTGAGGCTTTCGCACGCTATCGGTTACCCAATTCATGTATTCTTTGCTTCCATCGTCGATCTTGCAACATAACAACCTCGATTTTAGCCGTTGGAAGGTTCGAGTAAAGTTTCAACGACATACCTTGATCGAAATAACCTCCGGAACGTCATACGGGTGGTTCTCGTTCACGTGTTGAATGACGTTCTCCACTTTGTCGGCGGCGGTTTTCATCATCAACAGGACCTCGGTGGACTCCTCGATCTCCCCGTCCCACCCTAGCGATAGAAAAAAACGTTTACTAACCGGACCTATGGCCAGGAGAAACCAAGACTAGAAGGCACGAACAATACATGGAGGTCACCTTGGGGATGACGTTGATGCATGCCACCAACTTCTCGGTAAGCAACCCCCGGGAAAGCTTCTTGGCTATTTCCTCGTTTGGGCAGGTGACGAATATGGCCCGAATATCAGGCACGCATTTGGACATGTTGGTAAGGGTTCGATAGCAAAGGCGGGATAAAGGTCTTCCTCTCGGCCAAGCGGTTCGTCGGCAAGTGTGGTTAAAGACAGGAGTGTGGATTCCGGGCAGTGGCCGAAACGGGTTACAGACTGAGTTGTTCGACAACCTTTTAATCAAACCCAAGTTCAAGGCGAGTGGCTTCAGAATGGTCACTTGCCTCATGGAAATATCATCAATGATTCTGAGAATGGAGTACTGATCGTTCAGGCGTTCAAGTGGACTTGGCTAAAACCCGAAACCTGCATCATTCATGTTGGGGAGCTGATTAATCGTTAGTCGATCCGGCGGGTAGCAGGCGGGTAAGGTAAGGGATCAGGTAAAGGGAGGGAAAGGCGGTAGGAACGCCGAATGCAGTAAAAAAGTATAAAATGTAAGTATACAGTGTAAGTAAACATTGTTCGTGACTGCAGCCGTGGTTCGGTCGGGAGAATGTATTCGAGAATGAGCAAATTAAGGTGATATTTGTGTAATTGCCTATTATGGTGCAGCCAAACCGAGAAATTGAGAAATTTCGAAACATCACTTTTGGTTATCTGAGGAAGCTGTATGGCGATGTATGGTGATGGTGATGGAAATCAACAATGGGAATTTACGGATATATCACTCATTTGCATACCGCGTGGAATACTAGATTTGTACGTATTCTTGAACCTGATTTGCACGTATTCTTGAACCTGATTTGTGCTCGCCATAGCCAGGCGATCAGAATCCGTATTTAAACAGGGCCAGCACCCCGTCAGAGGCCAGCACTCCAGCCAATTCAGTATCCTCCTTAATGGTTCTTGTAAGATTACAATCCACCGACCCAAGTAAGGGAGTCCCCATCCCCTTCCATAAGGTGGACCTGATGGATGTTAGCCACGTCGAGCCATTCTCGGATTTCTCATCCAGCTCAAGTAGCTCCACCGAAACCTTATC
Source organism: Basidiobolus meristosporus CBS 931.73 (assembly GCA_002104905.1). Taxonomy (NCBI): domain Eukaryota; kingdom Fungi; phylum Basidiobolomycota; class Basidiobolomycetes; order Basidiobolales; family Basidiobolaceae; genus Basidiobolus; species Basidiobolus meristosporus. The sequence continues at coordinate 24,677 of MCFE01000917.1, forward strand.
AGGCTCGCCAATCCCACCTCGCTTCGTCTTCAAAGCCCCCAAACCATCACCACAGAAAAAGAGCCGCCCCGCAAAAAAAGAGGCCTGCCACCGGGGTACCCTCTGCGAGATTCCCCTTCTTGCGGCCCTCAAGAAACGTAAGAGCAACCTGTCTTTCAAGGAGCTCTACGGAAACATCACCAACGCATTCTGTATGGGTTCTGGCGGGGAAGTCTACATGGCAACCTCCCCCAAGACGGGCAAGAAGTATGCCATCAAGTCGTTCCGCCCGCGTTTTTCGTACGAAACCCCCGCCGAGTACTGCATGAACATCAGCAACGAGATCTACATCGCCGCCTCCCTAGATCACGAAAACATCGTCCGCACTGTTGATGTGTTGGAGGAAAATGGCAAGATCTACGAGGTCATGGAGTATTGCCCGCGCGATCTGTTCTCGGTGTTTGAGACCTCAAACCCCACCGAGAGCGAAGTCAACAAATACTTCGTCGAGCTGGTCCATGGCATTGCTCATCTCCATAGCCGTGGCATCGCCCATCGCGATCTCAAGCTGGAGAATGTGTGCATTGGCGAAGACGGCCACCTGAAGATCATCGATTTCGGGTTTGCCACCAACTTCTACAGCCCTTACCACCTCGAGTATATCCCGGCCAGCGGGGTGATCGGTTCAAGCACGTTTATCGCGCCTGAGGTGTGGACAGCAGAGAGCTACGACCCATCGAAGGACGACATATGGGCCTTGGGCGTTCTCTATATCTGCATGCTAACGCGACTCTTCCCATGGGAGAAGGCCACCGCGGACGACAAAAATTTCGCCCTCTTCATGAACTCCTGGGACTCAGTCCCCTACTCAAGAAATGCCCAGCCGAGGCGCTCCCCCTGCTTAAGCGAATGCTCGCGATCGACCCCAGCCAGCGTGCTAGTATCAAAGACGTCATGCAAGATCCTTGGTTTCAATCGCTTGAGGCCCAAGTCAAGGGCAACTGAGATTCAGCGCCCCACTTAACGAATTGTACATTACCTAGATCTAATTTTAATGGCAGTAACTGTAATTACGCAACCTTCATAATGGCACTACTAGCATGTTGATAAAATCCCTGAACCACAACCCAAACCGCACCATGTAATTCTAGCCTTATCGTCCAAGTAAATCCACCCTGTTATCGATTCTCGCAATCGGGGCTTTCAGGAAAGAAAAATTCCAAGATTACCCAAAAAGGGAATGGAGAAATCCCGTTTTTGCCTCCTGCCACGTCTGATTTGGAAAGTAGAACTCCCATAACGACACCTATGGAAGTTGAGAGTTCGTTCGGGAAGGCGAGTTGACTTGAATGAAAACATGAGGCTTGCTTATTCACCACTCAAGGATACTTGCTCCGACACAACTTGCCGACCCACATGATTGTCAAGCCTTGATGTAGTAATGTAATATAGGCCTCTTTTGGCGAGCAATGTAGAATAAAGCCATGTAGAATAAATCCCATTTGATGAGCCATATGGAATCAATCCTTTTGAAGCGCAGCCTGAAAATTTAACCTACCCTTGCGGTGGATGCAGTGTGTTTCTATTCCAAGATTAATTCAAGGTTCTAGCACCTAACAGTTGGGTTGAAAAGCGTTTTCATTAGCCAAATAAAAATAGGCTTATTTGTAGACATTGCTAAAAATCGCTCATATCTAAGCCTGATTT
>MCFE01000918.1:0-26355 GCA_002104905.1 Basidiobolus meristosporus CBS 931.73
CCAAACACTCTATCTCCTCCTACATTTGTGTGCATTGATTGGCTATTGCCTCTTTTTCACACCCTTACTACCTGACTCCATCATTTCTCTGATTTTTCATGCATACAAATTTATTTATTTCTGTTAATACTTCAGTTGTACCTCAATTGCCAATTGTATTGACCTATGCAAGTCCTATACCCTACACTGATATTAAGCCAACCCCACACTCAACAAGTAACTCCATTAAAATCCACCACTCAATAAGTATATCTGCTGCACTACTGTGTTTTCACAACTTTGGCAGGAACCCTACAGCTTTATGCCATTGTTCATTCACTGGTTCCCATATGTCCAGGTCTTCAGCCAGCACTGCAAGGTCTAGCTCCTCATCTGCCAGTCTTTGAAATAAGTCCTTGCAATATTCAAGTGCATTTTCTGAGTTCTTGATATTGCTACTTTGTCTGTCAGTGGGATCTCCACTCTGTCAACAATGGAGGATGTGGAGGCTGTGGTAGATAAATTGCCTTTCTCCACAAAGTCATCTACCTCACTGGAGTGTAGCTTAACTGGCTGCACTTCCAACTCTTGTGAAAACAGCTGTTTTCTTGTTTATAATTCTTCTTGGCTATAATAGAGTTCAGTCTGTTCCAGGCTTACAGTGTCAATTGGTAAGAACTGCAGCTTTTTTCTTATGCTTCCCTGTCCCTGGCTTGGGTAGACTTTTTTCCCCGTTACCTTTTCTTTTATCACTGCCAGGTCTTTCACTGCTACTTTGTCTGAGTGCCTCTTGTATTTGTTGTAAGAGTCTTGGAGATATTGGAAGTGATTGGGAGAACAAGTAGATTTTGTGGTTTTCACATAATGATTTATTGAATGTAAAAGTAGTATTTATACTTTTACCTGGTCTTGGCATTACAAACACGTAGAATAGGTTAAGGAAGGTCCCAAGAACATGTGTGCAAAGTTTGGGGCTGTTTGGACAACTTTAAGAATTTTTGTGCTCTGGGTACCTGATATTTTGGTGAAAATATTGTAAGTAAATCCCAACAAGGAATTTGGTCAGTATTCTCTAGGATATGAAGGTAATGATCTAAGTGACTAAGTTAGGTGAATATTTAAGTGGAATTACAAATTTTTACAACAGTATTGAATTACATTTTCTCCTTGATAAATGCTGCTCTGATGCATCTGTTTTGGCCTGCTTGCCTCTTGCTGGCACTCTGCAGGCAACCTGATGCTTCTTTCCTGCTTGTTTTGAGCTCTCAGCCCATGCTGTGATGGGCTCTTGAGGAAACTGCTGGTTTTTAGCCATTGCACCCTTGTTCTTCTGCCTTTGATAGTTTCTACTATTCTTGAGATACTTTCTTAGCAAACCAATGCTGGCCCAAAAACTGTTTGCTTGTTTGAATCCAGGATAATGCTCATGGAGCAAGTCAAGCACATTCTGCTTGGCCTTGAGTTCCTGATGGTCCCATGGTATGCCAGCCTTAAGGTGTTGGCATGCTAGACTACTAATGGCCTCTTGTATATTAGCCCACTCTTCATCATTGCACTCAATGGCTTCACAGATCTTCAATGTCTTTTGATTTTTAGGCTTTGATATAAACACTCCATTTTCTCTCTCCCATGCTGTGATAGGTTTTTCTGTGGGCCTTATCTTTGGGCACTGTTGTTGTGCTTCAAACACTGTACAGTGTTCCTCTGCTGTTATGTTAGGAAATGGCTCAATTCTTGGCTGTGACATTGAGCTACTTGAGTTCCTTTGTTGCAGCAGAGATACTGCATTCTCTACCTGATATATTGATTGCTCTACACCTTTGATTCACTCATCCTGTTTCTGGATTATTTCCTGACTTCTCTGGGCCATTACATCTATCCTATCAGCCACTGCACCTAATTGCCGCATTAATGCTTTGGTATGAGCTGACAACATACTTGCTAATACAGGTGGTGATGATGTTATGACAGCCAGTTGCTGGTCTGCAACTGAAGGTACTACTTTTGCTACATTTGCATCTGCTTCAGCAATATGGCCAGCTTGCAGCTCTGTAGAGACTCCAATTTGTCTACTTGACTGAGAGCCTGAGGAGTCTGCATTGTTCCCTTCAGTGGGCACACTATCCACAGGAACCTTTTTAGTTGTAGCCCACTTGTTGCACTGAATGCTAAAGCAAGCTGTTGTCCAACTGTTCTTCTGCTGCTGTCAGCAGTGGTGTTTAGTTGGGAATCAGACAACCTTGCTTTTTTTTTGGTAGCATATATATGGAAGTGAGTCAAGCAGTATTGACAAAAAAGTGATATAATAGCATTATGCTGTTGAGTGTCAAACTGTTTGCACCATGGACAAGAATACTTTGATTTAACACCATAAGAGAAGAGAAAAAAGACCATGTGCCTATTGTAGCAAGCCTCTCAGCCATGGAGCACACCAACTGCATAGGAAGTATTACAAGGATCACAGTCAGTGTTTTGACAAACAAGTCATATTTGACCATTCACTAGTCACTACTTTGTGAGTACTAAATGTAGAACCCACTCTTTGCCCCAGAGTTCTACCCAGAGTCCTACTCAAAGCTCCCCCTGTATCCTCCCTATGATTCCCCCACACATCCTCCCTCCTATTCCTGCTTCACTCCTAAAAGCCATTCAAGATACACCCACACCAAGCAATATCAATGCAGTTTTGGGATTCCTAGGATTAGCTGGCTACTATTGCCGCTTTGTCAAAAACTTTGCAACAATAGCAGCCCCCCTGTACAAATTGACGCAAAAAGGCCAGTGTTTTGTGTGGTTGGAGCCTCAAAAGAGAGTGTTTGATCAGCTGAAACATTCCCTGACATCTCCAGCAGTGTTACGTTTTCCCAATTGGGATGTGAGATTCTTTATTAACAGTGATGGAAGTCTCACCAGTATGGGTGCTGTACTGGGACAAAACCACCAACCTGGCAAATTCCACCCAATTGGTAATGTGAGTCATTTGCTAAACAAACACAAATGTCACAACCCCATTACCAAGACAGAATGTCTGGTGGTTGTTTATTCAATTAAACAATTCCATACATACACACATGGTTGCCAATTCATGATAGTAATGAACCACAGCACACTGATCTGGCTGATAAAAACTAGAGACTTTACCAGTTGACTACCATGTTGGGCCCTCTGGCTACAAGAATACAACTTCAAAATAATTCATTGCACTGGCAAGAAACAGCAGGACACAGACTTCCTCAGTTGCTATCCTGTTTGCCAAGTATGTGTCAGCAATGACTACAAGGATGTAATCTGCTTTAACAGAAGGGGTAAGTACACCAAACATGTTATTAAAAACAAGCAGAGGAGAGACTTTTGAAGGAAATGGCTTCAGTACAAAATACAAGAAAATTGATTATGGTTCCTCCTAGGACAGTTCAGAGTCAAGGAACCCCCAGTAACTGCCTGCAAATAAATCATACAAGAAAGACATATGTCATTAGGACATGCTACCCCCTAACAACATATATGATGTTAAGAAAGACGTTTTATTGGAAAAAAAGATGACCAACATCACCAATATGTTACAAAGATGCTTCACTTGCAAGAGATTTAACTGGAGTCAGAAGATAGGGACAACCACACCAACACCAGCTGACATACCCTTCCACTGGGTAGGGATTGACTTTGTTGGCCCCCATACAAAAACAAAGAAAGGAGGACAATACATAATAATTGCTACCAATTATTTCTCAAAGTGGGTAGAAGCCCAAGCCATCCAAAAAAAAGATCAGAGATGTTGTGTTGTATTATAATTAGTTTGGGGCTTGTTCTACAATGTAGAGGCTGATCAACAATATACAACAACTTCCAGTATGCTAATACTGAAATAATTTATTGCAAGTTTGATATAGTAATAGAAGATATAACTTTCACTAATTTCCTCAATCTTAGGCTCAAAATATACTGTAGGCAGTGTTTATCACTTCTACAGCAGTGTTCTGACCTTCTGTCAACTAATGGGCTTATTTACTTCTATAGTAACTTTTCCTTATTTGGAAGTCACTTTTGTCTCTGAGAAAATATTTCCTAATATGGAAATTCTGAACTCCCTGTTAACCTAAAGGGGTGTGTTGTAGAAGTCTCTAAAGGGGTCTTTAGACCTAAAGGGGTGTCTAAAGGGGTGTCTTTAGAGTAAAGGGGCTTCTTAGAGGGGACTTCTCTGACAGAAAAGTGGTAGTTTCTTGTAGAACTTAGATTGGATTCTTGTCAGCTTTGCAGTCTCTTTACTGATGTAGTACCAATCAAAGTCAGAATACTCAACAGTGCAAGTGATGCAGGGGAAGTCTTATAACCTTGATTGTATACCACCTGAGAGGAGGTTCCATGATCATCAAGCAGAAGGATGCCGCACTGATTCCCATATCCATACTGGACACAGTCAGACAGAAGATGCAAGGAATCAACTGTCATGCCCTCACAAGGCCTCAAGAGCCCCCCTGTTTTGTTGCATACTTGTCATTAATAGGTACCATGATTGTTGAGGTATATGCAGACCTGGTACAAGCTGCAAGAGCACCAGAAGTAGAGCTCCCAATCAAAGAACTCCTCCAAGAAATTTGCAAACATCTCAAACTGCATTTTCAAGAAGGTACCATCCTAGAGAAGATACGCAAACGGATTAAATACACCAGCCAGTTGACCCATGCAATCCATCAAGTTGCTGTGCTATAAGTATTACAGTGGTTTACCATAGGACTACTCAGGAACCAGTACAAAGTCCAACTCCAAGAAGCCAAAGAAACTGCCGCTGTGGTGGTGTATAGGTCCAAGGGAGAGATATGTCCAACACTTCTCAAGTGTTTTGTGTGTGGGGTGTTCACTGGGTGCAATAACCTCTGGCAAAAGCTTGCTAGGAATACTTGGGTTCTGTCTCTAATCTAATGTGAAGGGGAATAAAGCCACAAGCTTGTCAAGGGAAAACTATTGAGCTACAATCCCCAACCTAGTTGGTGTCTTAACAAAAGTATGTGCTGGGTTCAGCATCCTTTGAGATGACAATGTACTAAAGCTTCCAGAGTCAAAACAACTGTAAACTCCTCCAGCAGGGACTTGATAAGAATGCAGCTGTGGTCAATAGTTGCAAAGACAGAAAAGTATCTTTGCCTGTACAAGAAAAAACTTGGGAAAGAATCAAAGATAATAAAAGATACCTACTCTGAGTATTCCTCACAAGTAGTGCCTCCAAGGTCAGTTTGGCTGTCAGCACGGTTTCCTGGGAGTGTCCTGTGGTCTGGGGTTGGAAGTTCAGGTAGCAGCAGGTAGCAGTGATCACACCAATCAACAAATTGGAATATTGATAAAAGGGATGATGATTTATTGTTGAGGGATGGCCTCCCTTATATACTTTTCTTACTAGCTAAGTGATTACTAATCATGGTGTTCTAGAAGGTTCTGGATATCAGTACAAATCTTAATGACATCAGAATGACCTAAGAATGTTCTAGGTAGGTGCCAGAAGGTTCTAAGAGGCACAGCACATCCAACCAATCAGGAATCAGTATTCTGAAGCCTGTGTAACATAGGGATACCATATATGGTATGGAAATGGTTGGGATGATGACACAGGTTGATCATGTGTCACGGGTACTGGCGCGGGTACTTGCCTAATATAGAAGCACTTATAGCTAGTAATCTTACATAAAGTGAGGGGTAACTTATGCAATAAGGTAAGCAGGTGTGATAGTCAACCAGCTTATGGGATAGTACTGATCAGGTAAGACAAATGGGATGAAACTAAAAAAAGTGTAGTAGAGATATAGGGAAGTAGAAAATATGGGAACGAGCACATCTGTCGGTGGGTGTCACTGTCACCCCACTACACCATAGACTCTGTAGAAACCTTGAGGCAAGTGCAAAAGTGCCTTGATTGTGCCACAGTCTCTATGGAAGTACTACAATACGTCTTGGAAGAAGCAAAAGCTTGTTATTGACAACAGATGACTGCCAACCAAGTGTATGCCCTCTTTGAAAGTGCTCCTGCCATCATGTTGAACATGACAAGGGCAAGTCCCAACAATGTTTGCAAGATAAAGAAGCAAGACTCTATTGCATTATTGCATCTCTTCTTGTTCTCCAACCCCCCCAAGGAGCTTACCCAAAACCCCATGGTTTGCCAATTGTTTGGCTCTGTGGAAAATATCCCTCAAGCATTGCAAGCTGCTCCCTACTCTGTCACTGAATGGTATCAGGTGCTTGCCCATGGTCCCCTCACAAGTGACAACCAGCAATGATACTGTGGTGACTCCCCATGCTCTGTCAACAAAATTGACCCTGGAGAAGCAAGTTAGTCAAAGAACTTCAAGGACAAAGCTCCCTCTTAACCCCTAGGATATGAGAGTACTAAATGTAGTACCCACTCTTTGCCCAAGAGTTCTCTCCAGAGTCCTACCAAAAGTCTCCCAGTATCCTCCCATGATTCCCCCACACATCCTCCCTCCTATTCCTGCCCTTATCTAGTTAGAACACTTACCATAACAGAAAGGTGTCCACACCCCTATTTTATAACACATTGTATATTGTCTAAGCCCCTCCAAGTGATATATGTATATCCAATTGAACCAAATGAGAAAACAACAAGAGATTTGGATGGAAAAAGCACAAGTCTTTATTACCTTGCCACCTTCTATTGGAAGCAATTCTGAGCCAAGTGGCACTGACGTGGCCTACAAGCTCTCCCACTCACCAAGTACAGTCAGTAATAACCCACATACTGTACCAACCATACCTTACTGGCCACTTCATACTTCTATAATAGCATCTGGCTGTACTTACCACCTTGTGCAGACAGAGTTGGGAGAGTTTGTGACACCTTCAGGCTCACCCCAGCCTTCTGAATATGGCATGCAGAGTGACAGCTCTGAAGAAGCAGGCTCAATGATGGATTGTGAGCCTATCTTCCCTAACAACAGCACCCTGCATGAGCCCAACAAGATCCCATTATGCAATGAGACAACACCTGTGGAAAAAATGCCAAGGATACTCTATGGAATCAAGTGAGCCCAGTAATCCATTTACTGGTGAATGATGGGATGTTGTGGCTAGCAAAGTGCCAATATATATATCCAGATAGTACCAGTGGACCAAGATAGTGCCATGCATTTTTGTGACATGCTACAAGCCTGTGGGGCTAGATTTAGAGTGCCATGGGTATGATGTACCAGATGCATATCTTCAGTCTCTCTGTGCTCTTTTATGTCATGCTCAATTTTGATCCCAAAAAAAAGGTTAAAAAATTGATTTTCTCCCGCACGGTAGGTGAAGCACAGGGGCTGCTTTGCATGAATATGCAGAACTATATGTCACACTCTGTGGCCAAGTTTAGGTCTGCTATGACTCTCAGGCACACTATGGCACTATTTGGCACTCATGGCTCAATGTGGCACTATCCAACGGAACAAGTCTATTGGCTAAATACCAAAAAGTTCTTTGTCAATATTCAGGAGGTATTCATGGCAGAAGTGGTGGCAACCAAGCATATATTTGCAAGATGTATATGTTACCAGCAATACAAGGAATATGGGAACTTTGCAAGCATTACACTAAAAAGCTGTACAGTTGAGATGACTGAAGTATGTCAATTGCAGCAGGTGTGCCCATTTGCAGAGGTTAGTAAGCCGGAGGCCATAGTATTTTTTGATTGAAACCATATGTGGAATACTCAAGGTAGTAGTGTGTTAGCAAATAAAGAGGTGATTCTACAGTGGAATATATGAGTTGAGCAAGGGGAGCTAGAAAAAGGAAATACCAGTTGGTAAGTTGGTATGGTAGCAGTATACAGAACTGGCTATAGGCCACCATACAGCCATGATAATGCCATCAGAGGCTTACAAAAAGGCTGTCAGAACACTATCAGGTTTTTTGCCATACAAAGCAATTAGATGTACTGGCCAGTTAGATCCACTCAGATAGTTGTCAAGTGCACTAAGATCACAACAATGCCATGCTACTCTTGCAAATACCATACAAATACTGTTGTGGTAAGGTAAACATACCTCCCACAGAAAAGTTTATTCACATAGCTATTATGATGTACTTATCCATATTTTATCTTATCAGTATTATCCCATTCTTCTTTTGCCAATATTATTAGTATTAGACTTGTTCCATCATTCCAGCTGATCATAGTGCCCAATAGTGCCATACCATGCCAGATGGTGCCTGATCATGCCACAGAGTGCCAGATGGTGCCATACAGTGCCAATTTGGGATCAAAATTGACATGCATATGACCCTAAAATATCAAATTAATAACAAAATATACAGCACTCTCTGGCACTATGATCAATGGCACAGTGGAACAAGTCTATTATCTCCATATGATGTTTACCTTGATTAGTTATTAGCATTAGTTATCCCAGATGTTATTCAGCTTTGTGATCAGTATATGTATGTACATAAGGCAGGTACCCACATCAGAACCTGTGACACATGACCTAGGTCTGTGTTACCATCCCTACCACTTCAATACCATATATGGTATTTCTATGTTGCACAGGTTTTGGACTACTGATCCCTGATTGGTTGAATGTGCTGTGCCATTTAGAACCTTCCAGGACATTCTTGGCATATTTTTAGCTCATAGTGATGTCCTCAAGTATTCCACTGATACCTAGAATCTTCTAGAACCTTGTCATTAGTAATCACATGGCAATCAGCAAAAGTATTCAAGGGAATGTTATAGTTTACACAATCTTAGCAAAAAACAAGTAGAATATACTGAGGAATGTCACAAGTGCATGTCTGCAAATTTGAGGTCTCTTGCACTGCTGTCAGCACCTGATATTCCGGTGGATATGTTCCAAGCTTATTATAGCAGTAGGTTTGGGCTGAAAATAATATGCCCATAAAATTTAATTTTGGCATTTGGTAAATGTAAACTTTAGGTGACAATTCAATTTTTACAATACTTCTCAGATTTCTTTTGCACAGACACTTAATGTGCTTTTACTATTATCTTCATGCTGTCTTTTGACAAAATATTTTCTGTCTACATCAAAATATCATTACAATTAAGTGTATTTGCTAAGCCATCACCAATCCAGAATATGCATTTACTCAATATTCTCTGAGAAAAAAACTAAGAAATGACTAGCAGACTACCCTTATGAAAAACAATATGGTCCTGTAAGGGAATCCAATCTAGATCAGCCATTAGGATCCCACAATGAGGCCATTATAATGCTTGTAGCTTGGAGATATTCACCCTATACACAATCTTGTGGTAGGATTGCAATGGTGTTTTGCTGCTTTTACTGCCAAGTAAAATAATAGACTAGATGGTGTTTTAAGAGTAAATCAATGGGACTTGCATAGCATTCTGATGATCTTAAAGCAGTCTACATTTATTTGAGTAGACCTAAACAGCCAACACATGCAAGTACCTATGGAACATCCCAAACTTGAAACTTTACTGCTGCTCCACAAATATTCTATTAGTATATTGCCAGTATTCAGCCAGTGTTTTTGGTTCCAATTTCAGTTGCTATTTTTGACAAAGGTAGCAGAGAGCTAGTTGATACAGAAGTTTGCATTTCCACATAAACACTTACCTAGATTAGCCACTTAGATCATTACCTACAAATCTTAGAGGAGACTGTCCAAGTTCCTTGTTGGGATTTTCTTGGAATATTTTCACCAATTTATCAGCTACCCAAAACATGAAAATTCTCATAGTTGTCCAAACAGCCCTAAACTTGGCACACATGTTGTTAGGACCTTTATAAATATACTCTAGGTGCTTGTTATGTCAGGGCCATGTAAAGTACATTTACTACTATACATTTAATAGTTCATCAAGTGAAAGCCATATAATGTACTTAATATCCCAATCACTTCTAGAACCTCCAAGACTCTTAAAACAGGTTATGAGCCCCAAGCTGTCACTCTCTGCAGTGAGCACTACTCTTATTACTCATATCTTTCCCTCCGCTCATAAGCTGGATGCATCCAAGTACCAAGTGTGGAAGGTAGATGAAGATGCTGCTATAAGAAAGAGGCCCTTGGGATATTGCCATGGGAGCAGACTGCCCTCCTAACAATGTTGCAGATGTAGCCTTGAAGTACTAGACAAAAGAGCAAGGTGCCTTTAACTGTATAGGTCTTGATGTTACATACAAGTTACTAACTCAATGCGCAAGAGCAAAACAGCAAAGAATGCCTGGAAGGCATTAGAAGATACCTACCCATCATGTTCAGCTGCCAAGAAAATGTATGTTAGATAAGAATTTGTAATTACAACGATGCTGCCAGGTGGAAGTAATGAAAAATCAAATCAACAGAAATACCCTGATGTCTGATGAGATAGAATCTGTGGGTGCACCAACCTCTGAAAAGGATGTGTTAGTCACCATCCTGAGTAGCCTGACAGATGAGTCTCAGGGCCTTGTATCAGCCCTAGAGTCCACAATGAAGAACTGACCTTAAATTATATATATGGTGGGCTCTTGCATAAAGAATTGAGATTATCAAGCGACAAGCAGAAACAAGAAGAAAATGCCTTAATAAGCAATGATATCCAACAAAGGAGGTATTCAAAAGCCTTGAAGGGCAGCAGCAAGCTTTTATGCAACTACTGCAAAAGAAAAGGAAACATACAACACTGGTGACTTGCAAATGGAGAAATTCAGTAAAAGAAGCCTGAATATAGAAATGCACCCTGTAAAAAATAATTTGGTTCTGCAGGTAGGTCTCAATTGGATCAGCCATCACAATTAAGCAATGAAGAAATCATAATGCTGGCAGCTTGGAATTATTGTCCCTCTTTACAATCTTATGGTGTGAATGTGATAATGTTTTGCTGATTTTACTGCTTTATTGGTAAGTGAGCTTGATGGTGTTTAGATGGTTCAACAGAATTCATATCTTAATCTAATGGTCCTATTGCAGGATGCACTTATTTGAGCAGACCCTACTGGCCAGTATATGCAAGTTCCATATGTGGAAAAAAACTTGATTGTATTTTGATGTCCTTGATGCAGAGATCTATTAGCATTATAATAGCAGTACAATGGCCCATAGCTAGAGCTGTATGACTACTATACCAGTTTGTTAAATGATATAATGATACCTCATCTTGCACCATTTGTGTTTTCCATTGCAAAATCACCCCAATTTATTTGCTCACCCACTACTGCCATGTGTATTCCACATATAGTTCAAATCAAAAAGAACTGTGGCCCCCTACTTAGTAAGCACTGCATACATGCACACCTGCAGTAATTCACACACTCAACATTACAGCTTTTCAGTGTCATACTAGCAAAGTGCCAATATACCTTGTACTGCTAGTAGCATATTAATATAACAAACATATTCTTAGTTGCCACCACTTTTGCTATTAATACTTCTTGAACACCCACAAAATACTATTTGGTACTTAGCCCATATAATCCTTCTCCAAGTAGTACACTAGTTCCCTTATAGGTGCACTTGAGTTCTTGCTAGTGTGAATCCCATATTGAAAGGTGTGAAAATAGGCTTGTACTCAGTAGTTGCCCAGCTTACTTTGGTAAAGTAGTCCTAGTAGAAATTAGTAGCTTATTGCATCCAACTTACCCTTGCATTACTCAACCAATTACCCACACTCTGGGTTGCTTAGCTTTATGATGGCAAATGCATAGGGATCTCCATGTGCACATCTGTGTGCAGTACTCTTCAATTCTTCTTGGCTGTTGCACATATGCCAGCCCATCACATTTGTGATAGACTTGAAGGTAACATTCTTCAGGAAATTAAGATATGATGGCACTGGTATCTTGACTTGTCTTCCAATCTCCTTACACATCTGCCCAACAGAAAACTCCCAAAAGGTGATAGAGAGTCCAAAATTCTCTGCATAGCAGGTATGTTTCAGTATAAGAAATATTTTGGTCCTGCAGGTGGATCCAATCCAGCCCAGCTGTTGTGATCTGGTTATGAATCTGTCATAATGCTGGCAGCTTGGAACTATTAGCTCTCTACACAATCTTATGGTTGTGTGGTTGGGTCATAATGATACTTACCAACAGATGTGCTTAGTCCCATATTCTCTACTACCGTTATGTTATATTTATCCTATTTGTTTTATGTGATCATGAGAGTCCATGAGCTGGCTGACTAGGACAACTGCTTTTCTCACTACAAAGGTTATTCCTCACTTTATGTAACATTACTAGATGTAAAGCTTCTAAGTCAGGCAACTCCCTGTACCAGTGACTGTGAGATATGACCCACTTATTTCCCCAACCTTACCATTCTCTTCCCATGTGTGGTACCTCAACATTACACAAATTTCAGAATCCTGATCCCTGGTTTGTTGGATATGCAGTACCTCTTTGAACATTCTCAGCCTGTTCAGATGTCATTAAGATATCTTCTGACCTCTGGAATCTTCTAGAACACCATGACTAGTTATCACATACCCTATAAAAAATAATTTGGTCCCGCAGGTGGATCCAATCCAGATCAGCCATCAAGATCCCATTTAGAGACCATTATAATTACAGCAGCTTGGAATTAGTGACCCTCCTGACAATCTTATGACAAGATCATGACGTTATTTTGCTAATTTTACAGCCAAATAAAGGGATAAAACTTGACAATATTCTATTTGTGCTGTGACAATATTTGCATGGTATTGTTGCAATCTTTCAGTGCTCTATGACTATTTTAAGTGAATCCAGTTGGCCAGGACATCCAATTGCCCTAAATGGCAAGAAACTTGACTGTACTTTGACAGCCTCACAGCAAGACTCTGATGGCATTATATTGGCAGTATGATGGCCTACTGCTGGTTCTGTATAATGCCACTGTACCAATATACCATTTAGTATTTGCTTTCCCTACCTCCCCTTGTGCAATTCATATATTCCACTGTAGAATCACCTTTCTTTATTTGCTTACCCACCACCACCTTGGGTATTCCACATATAGTTTGAACAAAAAAAAACTATGGCCTCCTGCTTACTAACCACTGCAAATGCACACACCTGCCGCAATTGACATACTTCTATCACCTCAGCTTTACAACTTTTTAGTGTAATACTTGCAGAGTTACCATATACCTTGTACTGCTGGTAACATGTACATCTGGCAAACATATGCTTAGTTGGTACCACTTCTGCTATGAATACCTTCTGAATATTGGCAAAGAACTTTTTGTTATTTAGCCAATATATTCCTTCTGCCTGCTGGATTCTAGTTCCCCTTATAGGTGCGTTCTGGCTTTTACTTGTGTGAATTTGGTATTGAATGGTGTAGAAGTTAGCTTGTGACCACAAGAAATCCTGCATATCTTGGTGGAGTTTTCCTGACAAAAAATAGCTGCTTGTTGCACCCAACCCAACTTTGCATTACTTAGCTGATTACCCACACATTGGGGCTGCTTAGCTTCTTAATGCCATAGGCATAGGTGTCTCCATGTGCTCATTTGTCCTCAGTATTTTCCAACTCTTTCTGGCAGTCCTCCATGCGCCAACTCATCACATCCATGACAGACTTGAAGGTAATATTCTTGATGTGATTGGGATATGGTAGTACCTGCAACTTGACTTGTCTTCCTATATCCCCACACATCCTCTCCATTGGAAACTCCCAAAAGGTGAAGCAAGGTCCAATATTCTCAACATACCAAGTGCAATGGAGTAGCATATGAATTCAGTAGCGGCAGAGATCTACATGTTCAGCTTTATGTTTGTAGTATAGCTACTCAAATCCTGTCACAAACTCTTTACACAAAAGCTGCAGGTGCGTCAAGTTGGCATTGGTGATCCACTTCTGGATACATATTCCTACAATGTTGACATATGACTCCCAATGCTTCCAATTTACACTTAGTAGAAATAGCTTCAGAGGGCCACTTGAATAAATACACATTCAGTTCATCCAGTCCTTGCACTTGTATTGTTGCATATGCATATGAATGTTGATTGGAGCCTGTGAGAAGTACTTAGGGTAGTGGATACTCTGTAATATCTTGCCAATTCTTTCAAGTTTCTCCGGTATCTCAAGGGCTCCTTTAGCTTGAAATGCCCCATGTACAACTTAGTTATCAGTATATATATAGGAATATTGTTGAAAAGCAAATGCATTACTCCCAGTGGAAAGCTTTTACTTCAACAGATACCCTCTATCTTAAGTATCTACCGTTTCTGATTAATTCATATTTTGGCCAATGGTGTATAGCTTGCCAACTTTGCAGCAATTACATGTTGACTTCTGTATGCTCTCTCTGTGGAATGATGATGTTCTTAGCGTTGGTGTTTGGGTAATAATAATGTGTATGACAATGTCCACATATGCCACCCAATGCTTCAATGTACTCTTGGTAGGAATGGCTTCAGGACACCACTTGAATAAATACATATCCAGTTCATCCAGTCTTTGCATTAGTATTGTTGCATATGTGTAAGAATATTAATTGGAGCGTGTGAGAAGTACTTAGGGTAGCAGATACTCCATAATATCTTGCCAATTCTTTCAAATTTCTCCGGTATCTCAAAGGGCTCATTTAGCCTGAAATGCCCCATGTACAACTTGGTCATCAGTAAAGGGCTATTGTTGAAAAGCAAATGCATTGCTCCCAGTGGAAAGCTTTTGCTCCAACAGATACCCTCTATCTAAAGTGTCTCTGGTTTCCAATCAATTCCATATTCTGGCCAATGGCGTATAGCTTGCCAACGTTGCTGTAATTGTATGCTGACTTCTGTACATTCTCTCTGTGGAAAGATGATGTTCTAAGTGCTGGTATTTGGGTAATAACAATGTGTGTGAGTAATGGAGTAAATCACCTGGATCTCACAAATTCATCAGCAATACCATCCATTGTGCCCAGAAAAACCTGCTATCTTGCTGATGGCTGGGGTATCTCTAATGCAGATAATAATATGCACTTTACATGACTGCCATTTACCATTATTCTGCTAGAAAGCAATCAAAATTCATCCAGCAATGGATACAGGCAGCCATCCAGGTTGGACAGTGATTTAGGCCCAGATACCAGTGAGACTACCATCATATTATTGCTCTGATACCATAAGATGGACAGCAGATTCAGATTGATAAGAATCAGTGGCCAGCAGAATTTGCTGGTAGAGTACTTGTTTAATGAGAATTCATGAAGTGCTATAGCAAAGGCATGTTTGTGCATACCTTCAAAGTAGCCCTTGCTTCCTAGCTGTTTGTAATGTTTGCTATAGAATATATTGGATATGTTTGCACTTGATTGATACTGAGTGTGGTATTGTATAGCTTTGCAATATTTGTCAGACTGCATCAGCTTTCTCAGATGGTGTATGACCGGTGTGGTGGTGTATAGGTCCAAGGGAGAGATATGTTCAACACTTCTCAAGTGTTTTGTGTGTGGGGTGTTCACTGGGTGCAATAACCTCTGGCAAAAGCTTGCTAGGAATACTTGGGTTCTGTCTCTAATCTAATGTGAAGGGGAATAAAGCCACAAGCTTGTCAAGGGAAAACTATTGAGCTACAATCCCCAACTTAGTTGGCATCTTAACAAAAGTATGTGCTGGGTTCAGCATCCTCTGAGATGACAATGTACTAAAGCTTCCAAAGTCAAAACAACTGTAAACTCCACCAGCAGGGACTTGATAAGAATACAGCTGTGGTCAATAGTTACAAAGACAGAAAAGTATCTTTGCCTGTACAAGAACAAACTTGGGAAAGAATCAAAGATAACAAAAGATACCTACTCTGAGTATTCCTCACAACTAGTGCCTCAAAGGTTAGTTGGCTGTCAGCACAGTTTCCTGGGAGTGTCCTGTGGTTTTGGGTTGGAAGTTCAGGTAGCAGCAGGGAGCAGTGATCACACTAATCAACAAGTCAGTATATTGATAAAAGGGATTATGACCCATTGTTGAGGGATAACCTCCCTTATATACTTTTCTCACTGGCTAAGTGATTACTAAGCATGGTATTCCAGAAGGTTCTGGATATCAATAGAAATCTATATGACATCAGAATGACCTAAGAATTTTCTAAGTACGTGCTGGATGGTTGTAAGAAGCACAGCACATCCAACCAATCAGGAATCAGTATTCTGAAACCCGGGTAACATAGGAATACCATATATGGAGTGGAAATGGTAGAGATGGTGACACAGGTTGATCATGTGTCACAGGTACTGGTATGGGTACTTGCCTAATATAGAAGCACTTATAGCTAGTAATCTTATATAAAGTGAGGGGTAACTTATGCAATAAGGTAAGCAGGTGTGATAGTCAACCGGCTTATAGGATAGTACTGATTGGGTAAGATAAATGGGATTAAAGTAAAATAAGTGTAGAAGAGATATAGGGAAGTAGAAAATCAGGGAATGAGCACATCTGTTAGTGGGTGTCACTGTCATCCCACTACACCGGATTATATCTGGAGTGTGAACAATGTTTTCCCTCAATGGTGGTGGATTACTGACAAATTGGGTGCGTTGCATTGGTAGCATTTTTGGATGTGAATGCCATGCAACTGTTAACACATGCTGTGATCAGAACAGTCTCAGGATCATATGTTACCGGCCACATGGCACTTCACAAATAACTCCATTAAAATCTACCATTCATTAAGAATCTCTGTTATAATGCCCATTTACTATGACTTTGCCTATGAGAAATAATTGCAATGAGCACATCTGAAGGCCATTGCAAAGTTAAAGTCCTGTGGCTAAGAGGTAATGACCCTGTCAGGATAATGTGCAAACACCATTGAAAAATAATTGCACCCCATACTTACCAAAAATCTAGTCAAAGTTTTTCATCACAACAATTCATAGGTGGCATTTGGTTCCATCTCAGCCTATTACCTCCCTCTCTGATCCAAACATTCAATGACCTCCTATGTATGCATGCATTGATTGACTATTGCCTCTTTTTTGCACTCCTTACTTCCTGATTCAACCAATTCTGTTACTTTGCATGCATATATACTGATTTATTTGCTTTGAAACTTCAGTTGTACCTCAATTGCCAGTTGTGTTAACCTATATAAGTCCCTTTACCCAACCCTAACACTAAGCTCAGCACCACAATCAGCAAGTAACCTCATTAAAATCCACCACTCAATTAGTATTTCTGCAGTTATGCTCTTTTTCCATGACTTTGGCGTGAGCAATATGGCTTTATGCCACTGTTCACTCACTAATTCCTATATATCCCAGTCTTCAGCTGGCACTGCAAAGGTTAGCACCTCATTCACCAGTCTTTGCGATAGATGCATGCAATATTGAGTACATTTTTTTGAGCTCAGCTCTTGAAGAAGTGCTGCAACCACTTGGTGTGCCTATTAGTGTTCCAAAACTCCACTGCAGGCATTGTTATAGTCTTTTGAGTTCTTGACATTATTGCCTTGTCTTTCAGTAGGATATCCACTCTATCAACAGTGGAGGATGTGGAGGCTGTGCTAGACAAATGCCTTTCTCTGCAAACTCATCTACCTCACTAGAGTGCAGCTTGATTGGTTGTGCTTCCAGCACCTGAGAAAAAGCTGTTGTCTTGTTGGTACTTCTTACTGGCTATGATGGGTTCTACCTGTTCTGGGCTCATGGTATTAATTGGCAAGAACTACACCTTGTTTCTTATGCTCTCCTGGCTCTGGCTTAGATATACCTTTTTCCCTTTGCCTTTCCTTTAGCATTGACAGGTCTTTTACTGTTAATTTGTCTGAGTGCTTCTTGTATTTAAGTACGTTTACTTCTGGATATATGCTGCTCTGATGCATCTGTTTAAGCCTGCTTGTCCCTTACTGGCACTCTACTGACAACCAGATGTTTCCTTGCTGCGTGTCTTTCAGCCCTGGCTGCAACAGGCTCCTAAGGGAGTAGCTGGTGTTTTCACTGCCAGGTCTTTCACTGCTGCTTTAACTGAGTGCTTCTTGAATGGTACTATGCTGTTTCTGCGAGAAATTTTGTGCTGATGTATCCATGTCTGCTTACTTGTCCCTTGTTGGCACTCTTCCAGCTCCCTGACATCTTTTTGGCACATGTTTAGAGCTTTTGGCTCAGCTTGTAATAGACTATTGAGGAAGCTGCTGTTTTTAGCCTTGGCAACTATGTTTTTCTGCCTTTGACAGTTTTTGCAACTCTTGAGATACTTTCTTAGCTTACAAATGCTGACTAAAATCTGTTTGCCTGTTTGAATCCTGGATAATGCACATGAAACAAGTCAAGCAAATTCTGCCTGGCCTCAAGTTCCAGATGGTACCATGGCATGCCAGCCTTAAGGTGATAGAGACCTAGGCTTCTTACAGCCTCTTGAGATTAGCCCACTCTTCATTGTTGCATGCAAAGGCTTTGCAGATCTTCAGTGTCTTTTGACATTTAGGCTTTAGTACATACACCACAATCTCTCCTTCCCATTCTGCAGTAGTATTTTCTGTGGGCTTTATCTTTGGGCATTGTTGTTGTGCTTCAAAAACCCTATGGTCCTCCTCTACTGTTACTTGGGGAAACAGCTGAATTCTTGGCTGTACCTTTGCACTACTTCAGTTCCTTCTTTATTGCAAAGATACTGTGTTCTCTACCAGGGACATTGATTGCTCTATACATACTGTGAGCACATCCAGTTTCAGGAATTTTTCCAGATTTTGCTGGGCCACTGCATCTATCCTATAAGCCACTGAACTTAAATACCTTTTTAATACTTTGGCATGAGCTGACAACAAACTTGCTAATATGGGCAATGGTGATGTTATGATGGCCATTTGCTGGTCAGCAACCAAAGGTATTGTGTTTGCCACACTCTCAATGGCCTGAGCAATATGGTTAGCTTGCAGCTCTACAGAGATACTCAATTGCCTGCTTGGCTTAGAGCCAGAGAGGTCTGCATTATTCCTGTCAGTGGGCACACATTCAGTATGGCTATTGTTGGATTTAGCCCTGCTTGTTGCACGTAATGTCAAAGCAAGCCATGGTCCATTCATTCTTCTGCTGCTGTTTGCAGTGTAGTTTGGTCTTGAACCGCACAACATTGCTTTACTTTTTGGCAGCATATATATGGAAGTGAGTCAAGCCAAAGCAGAAATAGTCTTACATATATAAGCGCATGTAGTGCCACAACCTTATTTGTAATGCTTAATATGATAGGCCATCATTGCATGTTACATTCATGTAGATGCAATATCTCACATACAGGACTATCTTAAGCTCACATGACCATTGACAAAAGAGTGATATAATAGTGATATGTTGTTGAGTGTCAAGCTGTTTGCCCCATGGAGAAGACAACTCTGATTCAATGCCATAAAAAAGGGAAAAAGGACCATGTTGATATAATAACATGGGTCTCAGCCATGAAGCAAGCAGACAGTATAGGGAGTTTTAAAACAATCATGGCCAGTGTTTTGCTACACAAATCATATCTGACCATTCTTCAGTCCCTACTATACAGGCAACATGAACATTCACAGGTCACTACCATACCAAAAATATCTTGCTGGCCACTTCATACTTCTATAATGGCACCTAGCCATACTTGTCACCTTGCACAAACTGAGTCTGGTGAGTTTGTGACACCTTTGAGCTCACCTCAGCCTTCTGAATAGGGCATGCTGAGAGATAGCTCTGAAGAAGAAGGCTCACTGATTGATTGTGACCCTATATCTGTGAACATCAGAGCTCACTACAAGCCTGGCAAAATTGCAATATGCAATGAAACAGTACCCATATAAATATATACCAAGGATTCCTTATGGAGCTAAGTGAGCCCAGTAATCCATCTGCTGTTGAGTGATGTAATGTTGTAGCTAGAGAAGTAGTGTGTAGCCACTAATACCAGTGATGGGGGCTTTGGGGATTTACTGCTACTTCTTGCAAAAGTCATTCCAGGATGCAACTTACCATTACATCTTACTAATGTACAATTATCATGTGGCTGGCCACATATGACCCACAGACTGTCCTGATACCACAATATGTCAACAGCTGCATGGCATTCACATTGGGAAATGCCACCATTGCAAGGTGTTCAACTTGTCAAGAATCCACAACTAATGGAGGAAAACATTGTTCACGCTCCAGATATATTCTACTAATACCCCATCTAAACAGGCTCATGCAGTCCAACAAATATTGTGAAGCTCTAAAGTACCATACTCAGTATTAATCAAGCACAAACATATCAGATGTATTTGATGGCAAACACCACAAACAGCTAAGAAGCAAGGGGTACTTTAAAGGTTGGTATGAACATGCCTTTGCCTTTGCACTTGATGTGTGGTAATGGAAAGTATTCCATTACTACAATATCTCTAAACCAATATTGCACTCATTTCTTTATTTTGCTATTTGCTATTGTAACACACAAGTGAAAGATCAAGAATTTCCAACTTTGAAGAACAAATGCTCCAGACCTTGACAAGCAATCCACCCAAGAATATTATATCATACAGAACACGTAGTAGCCAACACATGTTTCAAACTACAGCTCATTTGAAGCAGTACTTAAGGAGTTATGACCAAAAGAGTGCAATTATTATATATACTATGCCTTATTGCTAGGATTACTATGGTGACTTGGATTGCGTGTAACTTTTGAACCAGCCCATCAAATCATGTGAAATTTTTACAGGTGCTGCGCCTATGTCCGATCTGTGCCACTGCAAAATTTTAGCTTTGTATCATGTGTATTGCTTGCGCAATTGCCCAAAAACGTTGATCCTTCAAAATTTTCATATATATGACTTCCCCAGCTGAAAAATAAAGGGAGAGCCTCTCTTTCCAGAATCTCCACACTGCAATTACAAGTTTAAAGGTTATAAGACTTCCCCTGCATCACTTGCACTGTTGAGTATTCTGAGTGTGGTCAGTACTACATCAGTAAAGAGACTGCAAAGCTCACAAGAATCCAACCTAAGTTCTAAAAGAAACTACCACTTTTCTGTTGGAAAAGTCCCCTCTAAGAAACCTCTTTACTCAAAGGACCCCTTTAGAGACCCCTTTAGGAGACCCCTTTACTCTAAAGAAGCCCCTTTAGGCACCCCTTTAGTGTAAATTCCACTTTAGAGACCACTACAAGAAGCCCCTTTACTCTAAAGACACCCCTTTAGACACCCCTTTAGGTCTAATGACCCCTTTAGAGACTTCTACAACACACCCCTTTAGGTTAAAGGGGAGCTCAGAATTTCCATATTAGGAAATATTTTCTCAGAAAGAAAAGTGACTTCCAAATAAGGAAAAGTTACTAAAAAAGTAAATAAGCCCATTAGTCAGCAGAAGGTCAGAACACTGCTGTAGAAGTGATAAACACTGCCTACATATATTTTGAGCCTAAGATTGAGGAAATTGGTGAAAGCTATATTTTCTATTGGTATATCAAACTCACAATAAACTATTTCAGTATTAGCATACTGGAAGTTGTTGTATATTGTTGATTAGCCTCTGCATTGTAGAACAAGCCCCAAACTAATCATAATACAACACAACAGATGTATTTGCATTAAACAAGTATTCTACTAGCAAATACTGCTGGCTACTGAATATCATCAACCTGAATCTGCTGCCTATCTTACAGTATCAGAGCAGAATTCTGATGGTAGTCTCACTTACATCTGGGCTTATATTGTCTTGCAACTGGGATAGCTACTTATATCCATTACTGGATAATTTGTTTATGCTTACTTATGGGATACTAACAAGTGGCCATCACATCACAGTGCAAATTATTATTTGCATTGGAGATACCCCACCCATCAGCAAGATTGTTGGCTTTACTGGGCAAAATGAACAGTAGTATCATCAAATGTGTGAGATTCTGGGGATTTACTCCATATCTCACACATGCAATTATCCAGACAATAACATTAAGAATGTCATCTTCTCACAGAGAAAATGTACAGAAGGCAGCATTTAATTGCAGCAAAGTGGTAGCTTAAAGCCATTGGCCAGAATATGAAATTAGTTTATGCCAGAAATGCTTAAGATAGGACACTGTTGTTGGAGCAAAAGCTTTCCATTGAGTGCAATGCATTTGCTTTCAATAACATCCCTATTCTAGAAACCAAGTTTACAGCTGGTATTCCAAGCTAAATGAGCCCTTCAAGATACTGGAGATATTTGAAATAATTGGCTAGATATTATAGTGCACCCTCTACCATAAGTACTCTGCATGGGCTCCAATCAATATTCATATGCATATGCAACAATACAAATACTAGGACTGGATGAGCTGGATATTTATTTATTCAAGGGCCCTTTCAAAGCCTTTTTTACCAAGAGTACAATGGAAGCATTAGGAGTTATATGTTGCCATTGTTGGAATTTATCTAGAAGTAGATCACCAATCTTAGCTAGACACATCTACAGCTTTTATGCAAAGAGTTTGTGACAGGATATGAGCAGCTATATTGCAAACATAAAGCTGAACATGTAAATCTCTGCTGCTACTGTATCCATTCTCTACTCCATCTTGCTTGGTGTAGAGAAAAATGGAGCTTGCTTTAACTTTTGGGAGTTTCCAATGGACAGGACATGTGGGGAGATGAAAAGACAAGTCAAGTTGTAGGTACTGTCATATCCCAATCTCTTCAATAATATTACCTTCAAGTCCATCATGTATGTGTTGTGTTGGCACAAGGAGAACAGCCAGGAAGAGTTGGAAAGTACTCAGTGCAGAGGTGCACATTGAGAAGCCAAGTTGTCCCAATGTGGGGGTGTTCAGTCAAGTAATACAAAGCTGGGTTGGGCATGACAATCATCTAATTTCTAATAGGACAACTTTATCAAGGTATGCCAGTTTTCTCTTGATCACAGGCCTGTTTCTATACCATTCAATATGCCATACATACAAACAAGAGTCAGGGCACACTTGTAAAGAGTACTTGAATTTAGCAGGGGGAAGTAAAGTATTTGCTAAATACCAAAAGGTTGTTTGTGAATATTCAGGGGGTAGTTTTGGCTAAAGTGGTGGCAGCCAAGCATATGTTTGCAAGATATATATGCTACCAGCAATATAAGATAAATGGAACTTTGCAAGTATGAAACTAAGCAGCTGTAAAGTTGAGGCAATAGAACTGTGCAAATTGTAGCAGGTATAAGTGTTTGCAGAGGTTAAAGAGCAGGAGGCCCAGTCTTTTCTTGATTTGAGCATTGTGTGAAATACCCAAGGTAGTAGTGGTAGCATATAAAGAGGGTTGATTCAATAGTGGAAAAATGAAACATGCAAGTGGAGGTAGAAAAAGGAAATGCCATTTGTTAAATTGGTACAGTAGTGTTGTACAGAGTTAGCTGTATGCTGCTGTACTGCTGTTAAAATGACATCATAGGCTTGCAATGAGGCCATAAGAATACTTCCAGTTTCTTGTCTTACAAGGTAACTGGATGTATTGGCTAGTTAGATCCACCCAAGCAAATGAAGAATGTGTGACAACTTTTACAATGCCATGCAACCCTTGTCAAAAGATTTCTTAAACACTGTCAATTTCTAAGCTTAATTGGGCATTAGAAATAGCTAAATACTAATACAACCCTGTCATAAGATTGCATAGAAGGATATTTTTCCCATACTGCTGGCACTTTAATGGCCTCCTGCAGGATCCTGACAGCTGATCTGGATTGAATCTACCCACTGTAGTGAGGTCATAGTGACACTCACAGACACATGTGCCCATTCTCTTGTTTTCTACTCCTCTTTTTTCAGCTATGCTCTCAAGTGCAACTTTGGATTGAAGGTTAACCTGAATCATAGTAAAGTCAACAAATAACTGGGAGCCTGGCTCTTCCAAATTGAAGAGCATTTATGGCTATTGGAATTCCCCAGATAAGAAGTGGTATTATGCTGCTTCTTATTTGGCATATACATGTTTACGGTGGTATCACAACAAGATCAATTTAGCCACCATTATGGTATGCTCCACTCTCTATACCTGGGATGAGCTTGTGTTGAAAATTTAGGATGCTTTTGAGTGTCCACACCAGCAGACATTACTAAGGAAGATGCTGAAGACAATTGGACAAAAAGCAATGGTGCAAGAACACATCTTTGGATATAGATATCTACTTGGACAGACTGAAAGAATGGACACCCTTGATCAAGTCAAATACCTTATTGATGGGTTGAACAAAAGTACTTGCAAGGAAGTGAGTTGCTAAAGACCTTCAACTAATGAGGAAGCCACTAAGATTGCCATTGGCCTTGACTCAGCAAGATTTGGAGTTGTAAAGCACTAAGCAACTAATCACAAAGACCACAATCACTATAAAAGAGCACAATCTGAATCAGTGCCAATGCAAATAGATGTTATGCAGAAGAGTCCCAGCTCAGAAGATTGTAAGAAGAAAGGACTTTGTTTCAATTTCCACAAGTTTGGGCACATCTCAAAATACTGCCCTTGGAGAAGAAATGTACACCAGTAAACAGAAACCTTAAGCCATATTGAAGCCCAATTACATAGAGATATGTAATATGAGCTTGAAGAAGACCCAGAACTCATCTTTCATTTGAGAGAGTAATCCTTATCCCAAATGACCTCAAATTTGGGAAAGCTATTATACTTATGCAGAGTAATCAATGGAGTGCCAGTCAAGATCCTGATAGACTCATGAGCATCCCACAAGAGCTTGTCAGAATAATTTGCCTTGAAAACTGGAATCAGCTCAGAACCTACCAAATTAGCATCAGTTTCAGCAACTGATGGGATTTCTAACATAATTAACCATTGTGGTAGAGTAATCATATCTCCCACAGACAAGTTTGTCCATATAGGTATTATAATGCATGTGTTAATATTTATGTTATCAGTGTTATCCCATTTTTGTTGCCCAAATTATAAGTATTACCACATATGATATTTACCCTGAATAGTTATCAGCATTAATGTTATTTAGCTTTGTGACCATCAGATGTATCTACAGTAGGCAAGTACCCACATCAGTACCCATGAACATGACCCAGGACTTTGTTACCATTCCTACTACTTTAATACCCAATATGGTAACTCTTTGTTACTGAGGCTTCACACTACAGATCCCTGATTGGGAGGATATACTGTGGCTTTTAGAACCTTAAGGGCATTCTTAAAGTGTTATTAGCTTATAGTGATGTCATCAAGAATGCTATTGATGCCTGAAATCTTCTAAACCTTGTTATTAGTAATCACTTGGCAATCAGGCAAAGTATATATGGGAGGTTGGTCCCTGATCAATAAATCATTCATTCTTTCAGTAGCACTTTCCACTTATAGATTAGCAGTTGAGCACTGCACCTACCTTCAACAGTTACAGCTCAAACATTCCATCAAGGAGCTCCTCAGGGTGATGCACATGGCACAAAAAGGCCTTTGGAGACACTTGGAGCACCTAGGAAGCTTGAGAAAAAGGACCTTTTATCAAAGTGCTATAGTGATGGAGACACCAGCAGCTTAGACCCAGAGGTTATTGCACCCATTAGACATCACAAATGCCTTGCACTGGGTAGCTTCTCCCAAGAGTACTTCTACACAACCACACTGCATTACTCAGCCAGTATGAATGAAGATTAATGACAATGAGGATCTACAGCCCTAGATTTTTGGAAACTGCAATTTGACCTGGTACTTGAAAGAACATGGCAATTCAGCTTTAATCCATCAATAAACTGGAGAACCCATGCCACTCAAATGCAAAAGGCAACCTGATCTATGAGCTGCTACCTGCCAGACTGGATTTCAGCTTGGTCAATACCAGTGTGTTTGACACAAGTGAGCTTAGCAAGACATAGTTCTTTGCAGCACTTAGAAAAGGTACCCAGATGCTTTTCATAGCAGTATTACAGGATGATTCCTCTACACCAGTTCCCCAGAAAGTCCAGACTCTTCTAAAGGAACATTTAAATGTGGTCCCAGAAGAACTTGTATGCCTATCACCAGTCAGAAAATTGGATCATGGCAATGACAATGGAGATAGCCCCCCAGTGAGTAAGACACCTTACATACTTTTCTCATTGGCTAAGTGATTACATATCATGGTGATCCACAAGGTTCTGAAGATTGATAAACATCTTAATGACATCAGAATGAGCTAAGAGTGTACTTAGTAGGTGCTGGCAGGTTCTAAGAGGCATAACACATCTGACCAATTGAGAATCAATACTCTGAAACTTGTGTAACATAGAGATACCATATATGGTATAGGAAAGGTAGGGATGGTGACACAGTTTGACCATGTTTCACAGGTACTGGCATGGGTACTTGCGTAATATAGAAGTACTTACAGCCAGTAATCTTACATAAAGTGATGGATAACTTATGCAATAAAGGTAAGCAGGTGTAATAGTCAGCCAGCTTATGAGATAGCACTGATCAAGTAAGACAAATGGGATAAACTAAAAAAGTGTAGTTGAGAATTAGGAAGTAGAAAATATTTGGAAGGAGCACATCTGTCAA